>JAOPHQ010005724.1:10000-12500 GCA_030340625.1 Merluccius polli | reverse complement strand
CCAACATCACTGCACTGGTCGGATCCTGCAGATTCGCTCTCTATAACATCCCCCAGGATCCGGCCCTTCCTCACCAGGGAAGCAGCCCAGCTCTTGGTCCAAGCACTCCCGTCTCCCTTCTCGCCTTCTGCGACTCGCTCCTGGCTGGACTCCCTGTCTCCTCTGCAGCGTATCCAGAGCGCCGCAGCGCGCCTCGTGTTCAACTTGCCACAGTTCTCCCATGTGACCCCCCCCCCTCTTCCATGACCTCCAATGGCTCCCTGTAGCAGCTCTCATCAGATTCAAGACAATGGCGATGGCCTACAATCAATCGAACTGACCCCCCCCCCCTCCCACCTCCAAGCAATGGTCAGACCCCACGCCCCTCGGCTGGAGCGCTGCGTTCAACTACCACAGCTGGCCGGCTGGTACCGCCATCCCTAAGAGGTCGCGGAAGGTCGCGCAGCCAATTCACAACTCTTCTTCTCTGTTTTGGCCCTCCAGTGGTGGACCGAGCTGTCCCGCCCCCAGCGTCCGCAAAAGAGACTCAATTACAGACTCGGTCACCATGGACTGCCTCACTCCTCTTATCTACCGCCCACCCACCCCCCTAAAAAAATCCCTTTTCAATCCAAAAAACAGCATTTCAATACATTTCTAATTCCAATAAAATGAAAATCATTATGTTTGCGTGTCCTGGCGATTACTAGTACTTAGCATTTTACACTATCCATGCTGTATACCAGAAAGGATAAACCTAATTGAATGCAATTATGGTGCACCTAGAAACTTCTATTAGCATCCCAAAGTTATCTTTCCCCCCTCCCACAATGTCAATAGTAGTATTCAAAGTCACATAGTTTCCACCTGGTTATTTCTCTTCAGAGGACAAAATGAAATAACAGCATGACAACCGACAATTTGACTGAGCACAGAGAGGCCCTTGGACGAAGCCTGCGCTGCTTCCGTGGCTGACACCGGTTGCCCAACAGATATGGTATAGGAGACGGAGACACACACACGTAAACACACTCGTCCGTCTCGCCTACAACACACTCCACTGAGCCACTTTGTTGAAACGGTTTGACCGAAGACGTGTGACTGCTGTGCTGTGGTGTATATCCTTCAGCGGCTTTATATCGCTGAAACTCCCCTCCCAAGTATGTAATGCATAGTGGTGGGCCGTTATCGGCGTTAACGCGCTGCGATAACGCAAGACTCTTATCGCGCGATTAAAAAATTAACGCCGTTAATCTATTCTCAAAGTTGGGTTGGGAGCTGGGTCTATACCGGATTTCCACCAAGGAAGGTAAGCGCTGCGGAACGGCTGCGTCCTCTGCCCGGCGACCCCCCCCCCCCCCCGTCGGTCGTAGGTCCGGGGTGGGTTACGATCGCGCAGACTTACTTTTAGTCATTATTTAGGTAGCACCACTAGCGCGGGAAGGGGGAGGCTGCGGGGGCTGCAGCCCCCCTCACATTGCCTCAGCCCCCCCCCCTCTGTCGGTCGTAAATCGCGCACCCAGCCCCCTGCGGAAATCGCCCCCCGCGCCCCATCGACAATCGCGCACCCCCGCCCCTCCGTCGACAATTGCGCATCCCCCCCCCCCCCCCCGTCGGTCGTAGCCCCCAGCGCCCCTCACATGAAACGGGTTCCAGCGCGCCTGGGTAGCACACACATATTATGAATGCCTTCGACAGAATTCAAATGAGCCATTTTAATCTAGATTAATCTAGATTAATTCCACGATTACAGTGAGATTAATCTAGATTAAACAAATTAATCTATGCCCACCACTAGTAGTGCACTAACAGGATGCGTGTAACGCTTAATGACTTCCTGGTTTCACTGAGGCTAAACTTAAGCTTAGGCTATGACCTTCCTGCCTCACTACCTATGTACAGACATACCCGATCGGCGTACCCAAATTGTTAGTCGGTCTTCCTCCAGGCTTTCTTGTACAACGGAAAGTATCACAGGAGAGACTGGGAATTCGAGGCGATGTCCCCTATACCTATACCTGACTACCTATGGGGAGAAGAATCTGTAGATGCATATGCGGTGTTAGCGGCGTGTGCTGTCAGAGGTATGCTGTAGTGTAAGCCGTGCGCTGGAGAATAAGTGAATGAATAACTTTTCGTTGGGGAATAACACACACGCGGCTATACCACACACACACACACACACACACACAAGACTCCTCCAACAGGCGTATTGTATACTCTCTGAGGACAATGGCGCCTTGATGGAACAGCTTCCTTTTCATCAGCAGTGCGTTTTCTCCCCGCTAATAGCCCCTCTGGTTCTTCAACAGACCCCCTTTTTTCAGAGCCGTGTTGTTGTTCCCTCTCCCCAATACAAATGCTCCAGCTCCAGGGAGTTGGTCCATTTTAAAAGGTTATCCATCCTGTTATCTTCCGTCCTTTGTCTTTCACTAGTTCGTCTCCCTCTGCTCACTTCGCTGAAACCCTCAGCTAATGTTTGCTTGTTTTCTTCTCTCTCTCTCCCCCTCTCTATCTCTCT
>JAOPHQ010005724.1:0-5000 GCA_030340625.1 Merluccius polli | reverse complement strand
GGGGGTGATACCTGGGGAACTTGCGGAGCGTGATCTGATGTGTGTTATATAAAATGTTGCTGAATGGCCGGGAAACGGCGGCACCCGGGGGGGGGGGGGGGGGGGGGGGCGGAGAAGGGCGCATCGGTGAGGAGATAACTTGGCTTCTCTCTTTGAGAGAGGAGCGTCTCCCCCAGGTACGCCCCCCTCTTGATTAGGATACCGGTAAACAAATTACCTGCCTCTGTCAGGGAATGGAGGAGAGGGGATGGAGGGGGGGGGGGGGGGGGGGGGCTCTGTGGGTTTGACTCTACCGATCACGCCTTGATGATTTCTCTTGGTGATGGTGTCTAACCTTACAATGCAGAAGAGGGGGGAGGGAAGGACTTGTCCTTCACCGAAGAGGAGTTAAATGAGTACTTTTTTGGGGTGTTTTATGAAGTGGCACTTTGCTGATATGTGTTTGGCTACATTATCTGCTGAGCTGCGCAAGTACCCCCCCCCACACACCCCCATCCCTTGCGTGTGTGTGTGTGTGTGTGGGGGGGGGGGGGGGGGCGGGGGCTTGCAAGACAGAAAGAGAGCGAAGCTAAGGTTTATATTCAGTTAAATTTCATCGTTAATTGAATCTCCGTGTTTGTAAAATAGTCTCGCTAAATCTATTTAACGACTTCAGACATACTGAAAATGTACGTAAAAAAATGCCTATCTTTAATTGCATTCATTTTTATCTAGAATGGATATCCGCTTTAAAAAAAATACAAAAAAACACCACAGAGCGTATATTACAGGCATTGCGGTAATTTGTGTCTAAATATATCAGTGATGGGATGCATGAGCCGAGTGGATATTGCGCCGGCTTTCCCCGGAGTTGGCACAATGGAAACAGAAAATACATTAGGATCCCAGTGTGGGCCCCCTCATGGCCTCCTCATCTCGTTTGGTTTGGCTCCCAGCCCTTTATAGGGCCATGCGGGGGGCTTGACCTCTACACCGCAAAGTGCTGTGCTTGAGAAAACTACCCATCGAGAACCGGCTCATCTATACAACATGCCTGGAGAAAACCTTGATGATAATATTCACCGTTGTGGATTTTACGACCAACACTCACGGCTCGAGTTTGTAAATACGCACCGATGCGGACACATTTTTGTTTTGTTTTTTACCTAATTGTGTGAAAATGTCTCGGTGTGCTCGAAGATCTCACGATTTCCATCACGACTTGATGGGAGATTGGACTGAAATTGTTTTCGTCAGGGTTTGTCAAGTATCTTTTTGTAGACACTCACGGTATTATATTTATTCTCAGCTGCCGGACTCAGGACAAGGCTAAGGGGCCGCATATAGACTGATGATACGAATATGATAAGCGGCCCCTAATTAAATGGCTCACCTATTAATTCTCGTAGCTCTGAGTGTATTTACAGACGCGACGCTCACTGATACTGCTTGCTCAGTCTGACATCTCATTGTAATACTATCTTAGCCAGATTAAATAATGTCTGGGCTTCCGGGTAAGCCGGGTTTACTTCAGGAGTAACTTGAAGAAGTCCAGTGAGGCCAGGGGCCAAAAAAACAATAATTGCACCAAACCGGCTCCAGGATGATTGTGTGTTTCAGGGCAAACTACATCCAAGTTGTCTGCAGGCACCATGCATGAAAGCACTATTTATTATTATTATTATTATTATTATTATTATTAAAACCAGTTAATTGGAGGGTTGCAAGATGTTTACAGCCTCTCTCTCTCTCTCTCTCTCTCTATCCCTACCTCTCTCTCTCTCTCTCTCGCCCTGTCAACCAATGGTTGTTAACTTTTTGTTCATAAAAAAACATTCTCGGAGTAAGCCTATAATAGTTTATATTCATAATATATATATATTTTTTTACTGTCGTACAATAAATGTGTGCTTCATAGTCAACAAATATACAGCATTTTTGGGCTATAACCCTATAAGCATGCAGTCAATGCATTGCGTGAAATGAATTGTGGATGTGTTGGGTGAGAGGAGGGAGATAAGAGGCTGAGAGTGTGCGTCTGTGTGCACTTGCCATCTGCTGAGAGGGGAGAGAGAGAGAGAGAGAGAGCGAGAGAGAGAGAGAGAGAGAGAGAGAGAGAGAGAGAGAGAGAGAGAGAGAAAGAGAGAGAAAGAGAGAGAAAGAGAGGGAGAGAGAGAGAGAGAGAGAGAGAGAGAATGAGAGGGGGAGGGGGAGAGAAGGAGAGGGAGAGAAGGGGAGAGAGGTCCAGATAAGGACTACAGAACTCAGGAGTTCTAAGGCTGAAATTGTCCGCCTCAGACGTGTTGTATCTCCTAACGATTTGGGCTTGGAGCGGTTCAGATATTTGCAAATGCTGGGTAAAAAAAAGGAAAAATAAAGGGGAAGAGAAGAGGGAAAGAGAAATGAGAGCCTTAGAAATAGTTTTTAGCTCCAGTTTTTCTCTCCCTCTCTCTCCCCCTCTCTGTCTCTCTCTCTCTCTCACTCACACACACACACAGACACACACACGCACACACACAAGCGTACACCACGGACAGACTTTTAGACAGATGCACTTTGATACTACGACGATGCGCATGTCCTTGTACCTAACAGAGGCTATTTGGCTGCTCTCCCTTTTTTTTCCCTTAAGTTTACGGAGTCAACATAAAGTAGCATACATGAATCATGCATTTTGAGACAGTCCAGAGTCATTTTGAGTGCGCATGGCCTACATTGTTCAGACAATTTAAGCGGCCTCCTTTCTCCCCATTGGGCCGCCCATACAGGCACCTCCAGATAAGACGGCGGAGTTATTAGCGCAAACACAGTTATACAATTTTCCCGTTGTAGAAGTAACAAGACACTTTGAAAGAAGAAGAAGAAGAAGAAAAAAAAAAAAAGAAAAGCTATTCAAAGACCGCATGATAAAATGATTTCCGTACAAAACGAAACCGACCAACAACACAGATAGAACACGTCGGATCTTATTATGAAATCACGGACATCACCTTTTTCCCTTCGCCGTCTCGTCCGCCGGACAATACCGGCGTGTCAGCGTTATCTCAAGGGCAATTTTTCTCATTTTCGATTTCTATTTCAAGACAACCCAATTCCCCCTTTGCTGGAGAGAAATAGTCGGCCCAATTAGCATTACAAAGGTGTTTTTTTTTCTTCTGTGGCTGTTAACTATTTGGTGCGATATTCACATGTAAGGGGTGAAGCGGGCGACGACCCGCAGACAGGAGTCGTTACCGCCGGCGCCGCGCGCTAACGCGCTTTGAACCTCCTCTCCCCCCCTTTTCCGCTCGGCCATTTCTCTGTTTGCTCTGATAAGATCGAAAATCCTGGGCGGTCTAACAAATGAAGCCCGTAACATGTATTTGGAGACAACACTCTGAACGGTTATTGAAGTTGATAACTTATTTGCATATATATAATGCATTTTTTTTGATCCGGGCTAAATGCTTAGCATATAAAGTACATTTGTCTCTTTTCCTCCCCCCCACTGTTTCTTCAAGCCGAATTCTTTGGGGAGAAGAAGAAGCAGAAGAAAGCCACTGCCGATTTTTCAGGTGGTGCTGATTTTGACGACTGATTATTAGTTATTCCCAGCCCTGAATGTCAGCGTGCCACTCGACAATCACACATGATCCCCGATAACAGATTAGTTATTCGGGTGCAACAAAAACAGGATTCAAACGGGATTAACGTCTGCGCTTGTTTTGAGAAAAGAAAAATAGCACCTATAGCCGTGTCCTAATATTCACACTGCAACCGGGTGTCTTCACAAACAGAAAGCACACGCCGGTCCAGAACCAAGGCCATTGAGCCTCGAGTGTGAGTCACCTTTACACAGCAGTGTGAACTGGCATTGTGACACTATTCCATCGACAGCGACAGCCACAGTTTGTCCTTTCGTCAGTCCTTTCCGTTCAGTGAAACGCTTGTATGTGTGTGTGTGTGTGTGGGTGTGTGTTTTCTGATATAGGATATCACAAAAGGATCTAGGATATAGGAAGTAAAGAAGCGTTCAGAGGGTTAGAGTGGATAAGGAGAGACCGCTGTACTTCCTAGGGGCTAAAGCCACTTAATACCCTGCCAACTAAACATCTCGTTAAACAACCATTAATGCGTGCCGCTTTTTCTTTACTCCTTTTCTTTTCCTTCCTCCGCCAAGCGAGAGGAAATTGCCGCCCAAGTGTAACTGTCAGAAAAATCGAACCTGCGTGCCGAGTGCAGTCCCTGAGTCTTTTCATCAAAGCCGCAGCCTGTGCTAAATATCCGGTCTGTGTGCTTATTTGTGTCAATCTTTGTGTGTGTGTGTGTGTGTGTGTGTGTGTGTGTGTGTGTTTGCGCGTTTGTGCACGCGCGCTGTATTTCATTTATTTTAGAGACTTCATTCTGCGGCATTTGTAGCACTTAATAACATGTAAGCAGTGCGAAGATGAAAACGCCAACGGCTCCATCTCTCCTGATTGCCTGACGCCTTCGAGAGAGAGAGTAGGCATCTTACGGGGCGAGAATTATTAATATATTAAAAAGTGAATTTATAGTTTGGTGGCAAGAGTTCAAAATGGATCTCACTGTCCAAACATTGTCTTGACAGTAAACCCTGCACAGCAAGTCAAGTCAAGTGTTTTTTTTTATAGCCCTATCACTGTTACAGTCCGAGAGGTATTTGACAAGTGCCTCTGGGTCTAAGCTCTCTGATGGGCAGGGAGTGCATTTCCTCTACAAAACCTAAAAGGTGGAATACATATGAAAGAAGGGACTTGAGTGAGGGGTGGACCTTGACAGGTGGCATGCGATTGCGGTGCAGGTTTTTAGTTGAAAGTGTGCCATCGCACACACACACACACACTAATGCAATAACTCTGCAATCCCATGATATGTAAACTAAATGACTTGGAGTGAGTGAGTTATTCCAACTGTTTTAAGTTGGAATAACTTCATCCAATATAATCCATAACACTTGCATTAAATAATTGATAAATGTCAACAATTACTTTTATAAAAAAAAGAAAGTAAATCAGACATTT
>JAOPHQ010005723.1:152500-172347 GCA_030340625.1 Merluccius polli | reverse complement strand
TTTTTTACACAGATGTCAATTTCGGCTTTGTTACTACCTCTGACAACAACAACAACAACAACAATGTCCCCCCCCCCCCCCCCCCCCCCCCCATTCCCTGTTTGTACGTCTTATACAGAAGACGAGGCGGGTTCAAGATTCACGCCCTCTACTTACCCCTTGTTCCCTCTTCACCACTGGTCGTAATTATACTCTGATGACAAAGGCGGGCGCCGCATGTTGTTGTTTTGTTCCCCGTTTCCCATGAAGCCTTGGGGGGGGGTGGGGGGGGGGCACATGTGGGACACATGACGCACGTCACGTACGAACAAAATTCGACGTTCATGTTGTCATCGGTGTCGACGCCTTGTCACCGGTGTAGTTCGGCTGTTGGGGAAACCAAACGCTACAAGATGGATGCTCTGATGGACGCACTGCAGTGTGTAGTCTGTGCGGGGCGTCTCCTCGGTGAAGCGGCGTTTGGTGCGTTACGGCGGACAGCGCCGGAGAGCCGCTCGGTGTGTGAAGTAGAAAGCGGACCGAGGAGAAACGGGTTTTCGTCAAAACGCAGGGCACCCCCCCCCCCCCCCCCACACACACACACACACCCTGCCGAAGCTGCTGTAATAGCATCCAGCTGTGAAGTTGTGTGTGTGTGCGCGTGTGTGTGTGCGTGTGTGTCAAGAGCAGTGTCCAACCTCGGCGTCGGTTTGCTTACCGACTAGAGGACCATAAAAGGTAAAAAGTCAACAGGCAGATGTGTCGAGTTTCAGAATTGGGTCAGGATTAGATGAAACACAAAAAGCGCTCCTCCTATCTTCGGCACGTCGGCTCGTTTCTTGTCCTCGAGATAAATCCTCTGGAAATAGTTCCCCCCCCCCTATTACTTTTCTCTCGTGTCAACGTCTATATAATAACCACATTTTATATCGCCCCCACGTCATAAATACACCATTCTATGAAGGAAATGCACTCAAAACGTGTGTGTGTGCTGTGTGCTGTGCTGTGCACTTGCTTGTGTGTGTGTGTGTGATTCAGTGTAACCCTTACCCCCCAGTCTGTGGTCTACTGGCCTGTAATAGGCGGTAATGGCTGCCAGATTGTTTGGAGGCGGCTGGTGTATCTGCTGCCAGGCTCTGGTTAAACCCACAGCCACTTGCTCACTAACACTGATTACAGCCTCGCTGCTCGGGAAAAAGCGGTTAGACGACCTCAGTTCTTTATAGAAGCTACCGGTTTCTATCAGATCGCCTCGTCGGTGCTGCAATCTGGTTGCCATATGGCGTGTGTGTGTGTGTGTGTGTGTGTGTGTGTGTGTGTGTGTTATCGGTGTTATTAAAGTGCAAAAAAAGGGTTGCGTTCGACGTACGAAGCGCCGAACGTTTCTGCTTCGCCGTGGCGCTGTAGAGTAGGTTCTTGTTTTCTTTTTTTTTTTTTAAATCTGAGAAACCGGCCATGATAAACAAAAAAAGACACAAAAATGATGAAATGAGGAGAATATATAGTCCTGGCTCCCCAGTGCGTAATATGTCAATGCAATGCATTGGAGACGATGTATTCTGGGATACAATGTCCATCAACGGGACGCACGTCATGAGGAAATCAATAGTGGCGTTGAGAGCTACGTGTGTTTTTAGGGGATGTTCGCCAACGATGGGAATCGAGGGAATGAAGCGAGGGGAAAGAGGGACGGTTTGTGGAAAAAAGGGAGTGCAGGGGGAAGACTCGTCCCCCTCCGAGCCGGGGAATCGTACGCAAGGAATTTCACGTTCATGCGTCAAGTTTCTCCCCATCTCTCCCTTTTCTTTCTCCTACTCTGCACCGAGAAATTCGCCACCGCCGCTGCCATGTTTCACACCGTTGCCACCGGGGTCAACATTGTAACTGGGGAACTGTAATGTCGACGATCATCTGGTGTCACTTAAGTCTGTCTCAAATTCGTAGCCCGACTGCATGAACCACGTGTGTGAACGATGATGTGAAAACACTGCGTGATTTAGCGCTTAGCGTCCGAGCTATCCAATGACTCGTCTGCGGTCGTCTCTCGTCCGCAGGTGGCCAGCGGCCCGTCCAGGTGATCATCACCGAGAGCGGGAATCAGCCCGACTCCCACCCCATCCAGTGGAACGCCCCCTCGTCCGCCCACATCACCAAGTACATCCTCAAGTGGAGACAGGTAACCCCCGCCCCCCACACACACACCTGTCGTTGTCTTCACTTAAAGGACATTTCCGGTGCAAAATAAGACCATATATGATCATAGCACATGTCCACCGAGTTGGACCGTTCTCTGGGATCGGTTTTCATTCTAGTCCAATGGAACCAAAGTTCTCGAAAACTGCTAATTATCTTATAACGCTAGCTGTGGGGGCAGGATATTCATGTAAAATAAATCGCAATTCTATACCACTAACAAGGCTCAAAATCGCACCACACGGTCCAACTCGGTGGACATGTGTTATGATCATATGGTCTCGTTTTGCGCCGGAATTGTCCTTTAAATGAGGACAAATGTGTAAGAGGAAATATGTAAGATCGGCATGAACGTTGATGGATGACTGTGGCGCAGGAGATAGTGTAGTGGTTCGGGTGTGCGACAACCGCTCCCAGCGGAGACAGGGACTGCGTTCGATCCCTCACTGTCCGCAGTCTACCTGTAGTTGTAGGCTTTTTTGGCCCCTGAGGCCAAACAGCCTCGAGTTGGGGGCGGAGGTTATCAACTTGTGATGGCCCAAAGTATGGGATAACAGGAAATAATAGTGTAAAAAAAAAGGTAGCAAAAAACATCCCGAGGGGCGGACCTGGCTCCCGGCCTGTAGGCGTTCCTGGAGGAGGATCCCTAATCCCTACCTGCTCATTAAAGACATCCGAGCCAAAGTCCCTCGACGGAAAGTCCCTAGACGGTCCCTAGACGAGCGAAAGTCCCTAGACCGGCGTAAAAGGTCCGCTAACCGACTAAAATAGTAATTACAAGATGTGCGTGAACGTCGAAAGACGACTCCAAAGGTTGTTTTCTGCTGTCAGTCCAAACACATCGCCCACCAAGCTAACCCCCCCCTCCCCCTCCCCTTCCCACCTGGTTCCCACCTGGTTTCCCCTTGCAGAAGGACACCGGTGACCCGTGGAGGGAGGTGCTGATCCCGGGCCACCTCAACTCCTACACCATCTCGTCCCTGAAGCCCGGCATCACCTACGAGGGTCAGCTGATCAGCGTGCTGCGCATGGGCCGGCGCGAGGTCACGCGCTTCGACTTCACCACCAACTACGGCTCACGTGAGTGTGTGTGTGTGTGTGTGTGCGCGTGTGTGTGTGTACCTGTAGCTGACCCTATATGTTTCTGGAGATTGCAACGTTTGCTCCCTTCTTTAACCCCGCCCCCGCGGTTGTGCAGTGGCGACGTCGGAGGGCGAGACGACGCAGCCCCCCCCGGAGGTGGCCACCTCCGAGTCGGTGACGGAGATCACCTCCAGCAGCTTCGTCATCTCCTGGGTGTCGGCGTCCGACACGGTGTCCGGATTCAGGGTGGAGTACGAGCTCAGCGAGCTGGGCCAGGCGGTCGGACAGCCCAGCGTCCTGGGTGAGTACGAAAAAACGAAAAAACATTCAAACTTTCCGTTTTTTTCTTTCCGTGTGTGGGAAAAAATCCCCGGAGAAGTCGCAGGATGTCGTCGGTCTGGGAATTGCGTTCTCCAAAATAGGACCAATGAGGGGTCAGCGGGTCAAGTTTTCCTGGGATTCTTTTTATTTTCGGGGGACGGAGTTGACATCGCAGACCGATCTTTCGCGGCGCGGTGCGCGCGTACGAAGCGGCGCTTAGCCGGCTTGGCGGCTCCGCTTTAACGCAGAAGCACATCTTTCTTTCCCCGCTGCGGTCTTCCATCCACACCTAAGCTTTCCGACGCTTTATTCATTTTTTTTTTTACGGTGCCCAAAATAAGATGAATCGTAAAAACGCCTGGAAAAAAAAGGGGGTTCTGGTGAGGTTTTCACGGTGATAACTCAACGGCTAATAAATTATTTGAATGGTGTTTTTTGTTTTTTTCTTTTTTGCAGAGCTCCCTCGCACCACCACCTCGGTCAACATCAACGAACTGCTGCCTGGCAGGAAGTACACCGTGAACGTCTACGAGGTCACCGACACCGGATTCGACAACCTCATCCTCAGCACCTCCCAGACCACCGGTAAGGGAGTGTGTCTCTGCCTGTCTGCCTGTCCATATGTACAGTATGTATGTATGTATGTATGTATTGTATGTATGTACGTACGTACGTACGTATGTGTGTTAACCGCTGCTTCCTCTGTAGCTCCAGACGCGCCCGTCGAACACGACGTTGAGGAGGTCCTGGAGACGTCCATCGTCATCACCTGGGACAAGCCGCTCGCTCCAATCACAGGTGAGTTGATACACACGCACACACACACGCACACACACACACACACACACACCAAATTAAGTTACGGAAAAAGTCCAGGATATAGTTATTATATAAAGAAGGAAAGAGAATGAATGAATGAGTGAATACATATACTGTACATTTCAATAATAATACATTTTGGACTACAAGAAAGTATCACATTTCCTCTATTAAGCCCCGCCCACTTCTGACTTTATCCAAATACATCAAAAAAGATAAAAAGATAAAATCGGTTGTCGAACGGATACAGATAGTGGCGCACACACACACACACACACACACACACACGATGCCTGATCACACATGCCGCGCGCTAACACTGGTGTGCTAACATGGCGTGTGCTAACATGACATGCGCTAAAACGACGTGCGCTAACACACACACACACACACACACATGCGTGTCTCCCAGGCTACCGCGTGGTCTACACGCCGTCGGTGGAGGGGGAAGGCGAGAGCACGGAGCTCACCCTGCCCAACACGGCCACGGCGGTGACGCTGAGCGACCTCCGACCCGGGAAGCAGTACAACATCAGCATCTACGCCGTGGAGGAGACCCTGGAGAGCGAGCCCATCTTCATTCACGTCAAGACCGCCGGAGAACCTGTGCCAGGTAGGCGAAGAACAGAAATGTTGTCGGTGTCAGGAGGGATGTGTTGAATATTTATAAATGTTTCAATGGGATTCATGTGCATAATCCCCTCTCTGGCTTTGTGCTTTTTTTTTTGGGGGGGGGGGGGGGGGGGGGGAATGATCTAGCAGGAGCTTAAAGCCGTCTTCAAAGACATCTGAGCACAAAACATCAGTCATCTTTTTTTTTTCTTCTTTTTTTTTAAGAGAAAACTTTGTGACTTCAGATCACCTCTAGAAGTGATGCAAAAAGCCTCCACAATGTTTTGTGCGGGTTAAAGGGGTACTTGGCTAAAAAAAACAGAACCACTGCCCTAGACCGATAGTGGTAAGGGTGACTCCCAGCCCAAAGGTTCTGGGTTCGAACCCCACGTGTCTGCAGTCTATCCATAGGCGTCTTTTGAGTAAAGATACCCTAACCCCCTACTTGGCTTCTGAATGAGTATCTGTATCAAAATACTGTAATTCGCTTTGGGTATTGACTATTGAAATTGAGCATATAGATAATATTGTGGGTGAAAAACAACCAAGTTCTCCGGCTTCTCATCCCCCCGAGTCAAAAAAGTCTGTTTGGGTATAGAGCACAAGCTTACTGATTAAGACATGACCCATCTCATCACCCAAACATGAGACACAGATAATTTCAAGACACAATTTTTAACGTGGCCGACATTAAAACTGACACTCTGCCCAGTATACAACCACGTCGAAAACCTCGCCCGTGCCAGTGTGAACCTGGAACGGGTCTCGCTTTTCGAAAACGACTTTCCTTTGATGCCAGCCAACTAGCACCTCCCCACGTGTATATATACAGGTCTCCCTCCCATCTGGTTCAGTTTTATCCCAGAAAAGCGGCTAACTTCTCCTGCTCTGTCCTCACGTAACCTCTGGGGAATTGAGCACTCCTTAAAGAGCCACACACGCTTTTGTGCGTATGAATACTGCGATTTTTCACGCGCACACAAACGGACGCAGACACACACACTCTTTGAGGGAAAGTAAGGCAGCAGATTCTGAGAAATGCAGTAAGTCTGCACACATGTGCTTGTGCACGAGACTGTCTGTCTGGTTTTGCAGGTGTGTGTGAGGAGCATTTTGCAACTTTTTTTTTTTAGGTTGGTGTTTTGCGACGTCCTTTTGTTGCGTAACGTGTCATAGCCAAGTAAATGTGTGCTCACATATTTAAACAGATGTTGTTTGGCTTTCGAACGACTGCTTCTTGGCTGCTTTTACGCTTTGACGTACCGCATGAGAGGTCTGACTTTGTCATGACAGGCCAGCCAGGCGACAGAAACTCTTGCATTTGGCTGGAGGAGCTTCCTTCGACTTCATATAACGACTGGATAGATTCATGGATAGAAGTTATGCGTCTCAGAATAAATGGCAAAATGTCGCTTCCTTGTGTCCGCAGACGAAGAGGTCGCCATGCCCACCGACCTGCAGTTCGTCGAGGTGTCCGACAGTCAGATTGTCCTGACCTGGTCCGGCCCCATCGGCGCCGTCTCGGAGTACCGGATCAACGTGGCGGCCGTGGACAAGCCCGGGAACCCCCAGAGAGTGATGGTGGTTCCCGCCATTGAGAGCGCCTACGTGGTGAAGGAGCTGCACCCCGGCACCCTGTACCGAGTCAGCATCTACGCCCTCTTCAACGGACAGGAGAGCGCTCCGCTGGTCAGGGAGCAAGCGACAAGTGGGTCATCCATCCATCCACCCATCCATCCACCCATCCATCCATCCATACATCCATACATGCATACATCCATCCATCCACCCATCCAGCCACCCATCCACCCATACATCCACCCATCTATCCATCCACCCATCCATCCATCCACCCATCCATCTATCCATCCACCCATCCATCCATCCACCCATCCACCCATACATCCATCCATCCACCCATCCATACATACATCCAAAGACATCTCAGCAACAAAACATCAGTCATGTTTTTTTGTCATTTTTTTAAGAGCAAACTTTGCGACTTCAGATCACCTCAAGAAGTGATGCGAAAAGCCTCCACACGGTTTTGTGCCGGTCAAAGGGGGGAAAAGGGAAAAACAGAACCACTGCCCTAGACCAATAGTGGTAAGGGTGACTCTGCAGCCCAAGGGTTCTGGGTTCGAAGCCCACATGTCTGCAGTCTATCCATAGGCGTCTTTGAGTAAGATACCCAGGGTCAGGGAGCAAGCTACAAGTTTACAAGTACAAGGGTCATCCATCCACCCATCCATCCATCCATCCATCCATACATACATACATCCTATTTTCCACCCCTGTAGTAGGAGTAAGGCAAGTAGGGCTACTTGGTGTCCCTTTTGCCTTTTTATAATTTGAGGTTGTGCCTGTGCCTGCCAAACCAATGAAAAACACACACACACACACACACACACACCAGTGACCTCTAACCTCTCTGAACCCCCCCCCCCCCCCCCCCCGCTTCCCCCCCTCCAGAACCCGACGCGCCGTCACACGTCCACTTCCGCAACGTGACGGACGCCAGCGCCGTGGTGACCTGGTCCGCGCCCCGGGCCCAGATCACGGGCTACCGCCTGATCCTGGTGGGGGAGGGGCTGGCCCCCAAGCAGCTGCGCCTGCCGTCCCGCCTCGTCCAGTACACGCTGCTCAACCTGCGGCCCGAGACCGGCTACACGGTCACGCTGCACGCCGAGCAGGACAACACGCAGAGCGAGGGCCACAGCGCCCACTTCACCACGGGTAAGCGTGGCGAGACGCGGGGCGCACGCACGCCGCCGCCGCACTGACCGCAGGAGCGGGAATTGATGATCGAAAAATAATATTGATGATGATGATTGATCATCCTCTTCATCATCATATTATTATTATTTATTGATTGACTGATTGATTGATGTGTGCTGTATAAATAATGACACAAATAGTTTTTCTCACCGGAGGAATGCATGATGATGATGATGATGATGATGATGATGATGATGATAAAGATGATGGTTGATGAGATGCTAATAATTGACGCTGATACTTTATTTATCTAATCCAGTATCTTAAGTAAGTAGACATGAGGAGAAAACAATGGAGACAGGTTAAGGGTGTTCGACACCCAGCCGAAAGGTACTGGGTTTGATCCCCGTGTCTTCTACCTGCCGAAAAGCGAACTAGTCGTAAACATGAGGGGGGGGGGGGGGCATTCACCGGGGCCTGGGATTGAGGACAATTGTCCGAGCGGAGATGTAATATAATGACGAATGCGTGGTGACTTTAGGTTTACATTTAGAGCAAACCCTGACCCTTGACCCCGAGTCCAGTACATCTGACCCTGCTGTGTGTTTCTCCAGAACCTGCGTTGGGCAGCGCGCCCCACTTCAACACAGATGTCACCAGCACCTCCATCATCGTCAGCTGGTCTCCCGTCCCGCATTTTGAGTACAAGGTGGGTGCCGCCGTCGGTGATCAACATGTTTGCAGATACGAGTGTCCTCTTCTCTCTATCTAGAAGCGGTATGGCCAGCCGCGGTACGCTGCGCTGTTGGAGTCACGTTTTCCCACGACAAAATTGATTTTAGGCGCTTTGAAGACGTTAATTCTGTTACCCTAATCAGGACCGCGATCGGTAAAACACGATTAGCCCGGAGTGGAACTGTCTGCTTAACCTTTTCAAGTCATTCAGCCGAGAGCTTTCAGGATATCAGCTTTTAAACCGCTCTCGGTGTGCGGTTTTTTTTCCTGCTATTTAAGAAAAGCTGCATCTGTGTCATCTGGTGTTTATGTAGTTGCGTGTGGTGCAGTTGGGGGGCTGTGGGGAATCAGTAAACAGGAACTAGCGACCAAAGGAATAAAGTTATCTGCCAGAAAATATCACACTGGAGATGAGAATGTTCTCCGGGCTGCCATGTTCCTGGGAAAACATTGACCTTTGACCTTTCCTCTGAGTCTGCTCTTTCTTTCCCTTTCCTTTCCTTTCCTTTTTTCTTTCTCTTTCTCTTTCTATAGTAGTGGGAAAAAAAGATATATGATGATTTTTTCTCTTTCTTTCTCTTTTATTTTTATATATACTGTAGATGTATGAGAGAGAAAGAAAGAGAAAGAATCATCATCATTTTTTCCCCCACTACTATTGAAGTAGTATTCTACTGCATGTGCTGATTCGTGTGTGTGTGTGTGTGTGTGTGTGTGTGTGTGTGTGTGTGTGTGTGTGTAGCTTACAGTGCGCCCCAGCCAGGGCGGCGAGGCCCCGCGAGACGTGACCTCTGACTCCGGTAGCATCTTCATCACGGGGCTGACCCCGGGGGTGGAGTACACGTACGACATCCAGCCGGTCGTCAACGGCAAGGAGCAGGGCCACACCATCACCCAGCGCGTGGTCACACGTAAGTCCAAAACCCGTTAACCGAGCCGTGTTGAGCGCAGCGTTTAAAGTGGCGATCTCGAAGACTTACTGTACGTTTCGTTCTCTTTTGGCGACCCCTATGGTGATGAGCGGTAATTGCAGGTGTGTGTCGCCGACACCCAGTTCATAACATTCATAATGGCAAATGCAAGGGCTTTCAACAGTGGGCCATAGGCTCAATCACCATTGTGCTACCTCATTTGGCAACAGATAGTGACTTAACAGACATTTATTTACATGAAAATCAATGAAAAATATGAAAAATTCAAAATAAATCATTCGATCATTACTTTTCAAAAAAAGTGACTAACATTTGTTTTTTTGCTTCCTCCTTCCACACATCTACATCTTTTTGTGGCCGCTTTCTGTATCCCGCTTTCTCTCGGCCTTCCCTTTGTTTTTCTTCATCTCCTCCTCCTCCTCCTCCTCCTCCTCCTCCTCCTCCTCCTCCTCCTCCTCCTCCTCCTCCTCCTCATCTTCCTCCTGCAGCTCTGTCTCCTCCCACCGATCTTGAACTGAAGACGAATCCAGAGACGGGCGGTGTCGTCGTGTCGTGGGACGGAACCAACAACCCCGGTACGCCCATTGGCTGACCCCTATTTATGAACTATTCACTACTTATGAACTATTCACTATTTTAAACTATTTTAATGCAATCATTGAAATCCCCTTTGATCAAACCGCGGATTGGCTTTTTTTTAATCCTATAAACACACACACACACACGCACACACACACACACACACCTCCCTTTTCTTTCCTTACCCCATTTCTTGTAGACATCACCGGCTACCGAGTGACCTGCACCCCGACCGGCGGCATGCAGGGCAACAGCATCGAGGAGTTCGTGGCGGCGGGGGAGAACTCTTGCACGCTGGACAACCTGATCCCGGGCGTGTCGTACAACATCAGCGTGACGGCGGTCAAGGACGACACGGAGAGTGTCCCTCTGTCCACCACCATCATACCCGGTACGTGGCAAGCGGTCCAATCAGAGCCTTTTGGCTTTCTGAGTTATTGTGCTTGAATTTGAATTTAGGGAGGGGAGGTAGTCTAGTCAGTGGTTGGGGTGTTTCCTACCTAAATCAAAATAAAGTTGGAAATATAATACATTTCTGTTCAGCGAAAGGTACTTTAGTTGATGTTTTTGTTGAGTTCATTCAAATATGATTTTTTATACCGGATGTCTGGCTATAGGAACCTAGACTATTATTTATTAGATTTGTATTCAAGGCTTAGTTTCTGTTGATTTGGTTCTGCTTTCCTAGTGGTTCGCAAAAAGGTAAGAGGCCTTCCACAGCCTTTCGAAATGATTGAGCTGTGATAAGCCGTTAACCCAACCGACACTAATATACCAGTGATATTCGTCTGGTGATATCACTGCTTTAACTTACCACCAGCCCTTCTCATACATTTAACTAAGGCTCCAAAATATCAGCTATGACTATTTTGTGATGCCCTAGCCTGGTTTCTCATTATATAATGAGATCAATTCCCAAATAAGTGTTGCTTCATATATCTTATTTATATATCATGGAAACCAGAGGCAGTATTAATGCATCCTCTTATATTGGTGTGATATGAACAAAATCATGCCCAATATATGTAGCTTTTTAGGTATGAAAGCTGGTAACTATATCATTTACATGTAGAGTTGCCAGTTTTCCATACTTGCCTTAACCACTGCTTGTATTTCTCTCTGTATCTGTCTGTATATATGTATGTTTGTGTGTGTGTGTCTGTCTGTGTGTTTGTCTGCAATCGATCCCTCCTTGGATCTCCTTCTACTTTCCTCCTCCTCTCTTCTCCCTCCTCCCCCGTCTCCTTCTCCCTTCTCCCTTCTCCCGTCTCCCCTTCTCCCCCCTCCTCACAGAGGTCCCTCAGCTGACGGACCTGAGCTACGAGAACGTGACGGACACCACCATCGGCCTGCGCTGGTCTCCCTTCAACTCCACCATGGTCACGGGCTACCGCATCACGGTGACGGCGGCGGGCGAGAGCGTGCCCATCTTCGAGGACTTTGTGCTGCCGTCGTCCAGCTACTACACCGTGCGCGGCCTGGAGCCCGGCATCGACTACGACATCAGCGTCGTCACCATGTCCGAGAGCGAAGAGAGCGTGCCCATCACCATCACACAGCAGACCGGTGAGGAACATCAAAAAACACATGATGATGATGATGACGATGACGATGACGATGGATGGATAGATAAGCCGCGTTTCCACTGCAGGAACTTGCTCAAGGGACTAGGAACCTTTGGAGGAATTGAGTGCAATTCCACCACAGAGACCACATTAATTTCAGTTAGTTGTAAGTTGTAATGATGTAAGAACACCCATCACTTTTTTCATAGGTAAAAGCGGATTTAATTTGCCTAATCATCCGCAGTCTACTGGGTACTTTGGGTGGAAACACGGCTATAGACGGATATTTTATTGTCCACAAAGTGAAAACTTTCCTTGGCCTCACAGAACATATAAAACAACATGAATAAAATTGAGGATCAGTAAAACGAGTGAGATGAAGTTATTAAATGAATAATAACAATTAACATTCAGCAAAGGTAGAGCGAATGGCAGAAGAAAGAGGGGATTAAACGAGTGCCAATATTGGATCCAAAAGTCATTACATATCAGGACTGTTTGCTTTGTGGCTATACAGAGATTGATGTCAAGAGAGGGCTTTTATTGTGGTAATAATCTATATAATCTGTCATGGAACAATACAAATGGAGTGTCATAAACGACTGCAGGACTCAAAGAACACACTCAAATTAATTGCAGTCTGTGTGTGTGTGTGTGTGTGTGTGTGTGTGTGTGTGTGCGCGTGTGAGTGAGAGAGTGTGAGACATATGGTGTCAGTTAGGAGTTTCCATCATGCTGGGGCTCATTTTGCCTGGTGATGTAAAATGTGTTTGTTCTCTCGCTTTTAAGATGCTGTTAAACAGCAGACACAGACTTAACACGTGCACAAAGACAAACACCTTTTTTATATTTTAGGTATAGTATGCAATCGTGGTGTAACTCTCTCTCTCTGGCTCTCTTCTCTGTCTCTCTGTCTCTCTCTCCTCGTCTCTCTCTCTCTCTCCCTCTCTATGTCTCCATCTGTCTCTCGCCCACCCAGTGGTGCCAGCCCCTACTAATCTGGGCTTCAACGAGGTGGGTCCAACCTCCATGGAGGTCGTCTGGAACGCACCTCAGGTCCCCAACACTGCTGACATCAACTCGTACATCGTCAGGTACTTCACGTTGTACTTTATTTATTCTGTCCTTCTTTCCTAGCAAATCCATGTTAGTTTTTACTTTATGTTTTTTTTCTTTTCTTTTTACAGTTTTGTTTACTGTATACATTCCATTTTTGTACTTTATTTATTCATAGTTTTTTTTTTTTTTTTTTTTTAACTTTCGTAATTCTTTTATTGTACTTTTCTTGTTATTTATTTGTATTCTTCTTTTTATGTATTTTTGTACAAAACCACATTGTACCAGGGCAGGTGCTTCTGATATTATAGTCTATACTACTGTCTGTGTGACAAGCTGTGTGTGTGTGTGTGTGTGTGTGTGTGTGTGTGTGTGTGTGTGTGTGTGGTTGGTCTCTCAGGTACCGTCCTGTGGGGGATACCTTTGCTGATAGACCCAGAGAAGTCACCGTCGACGGCTTGGCAAACTTTGCGCTGCTGCAGAGTACGTTGGATAGATAGTGTGCACACACACACACACACGCGCATATGCGCACGCACACACGTGGCATATTTAATTTTATTCATACACTTATCGTGAAAATACTAGTGGAAAGTGAATCACATGAACTTCTCTATTTTCCCTGTCTTGTGTGCAGAATTGCTGCCCAACAGCAAGTACATGGTGAGCGTGGTGTGTGTGTACGACCACAGGGAGAGCTCGCCCGCCACCGCTGTTCAGAAAACAGGTGAGTCCCTCTTCCTGTTCGAGCCGTCTCAAAAAGGTTAAATACACCGACGGGATTGAGATAAAACTGAGATTTGAACATCGAAAAGCATCGAATAACTTGCAAAGAACCGACAAAGAACATCCGTACCGGTCGCCCAAAGCGCTGTTATATTTATATCGCTCACATGGACCGCATCAATGAATATTGATTTACACCAAGATGTACTGTATTTATCCCGGAAGGGAAATTGGGACATTAAAGGATGGGACTCTCCTTGGCGAGACTTGGTTACACACAATAACAAACAGACCGGATCAAGTGTCAAAACAAGCACTTTTAGAGGACGTACATCGATGGGGCGGTTGTACCCTATAGTTTTATATTGCTGCCTGTTTCACGGCTGATGGCTAGAAACCCTCTCTCTCGCAATACTGGACCAATTGCAAAAATTGTTGTCCACAAATGATGGGAAAATAGGGTCCAGGTTGAAAAATCCCGAAGTTATCCTTCAAGACATGGAGTAGTTGGGAAAACAGCCCAGAGGCTTCACGTATTGTACTGCAGTATCATGAACATAAAGCCGACCAGGCGACCACACTTGGTTTCGTGTTTAGACGTTTCCTCACACATTTACATCCCTCCCTCCGCTCTGCAGCCATGGACTCCCCCACCGGCCTGGCCTTCTCCGACGTCCTGACCAACTCCTTCGCCGTCCACTGGGCGGCGCCCCTCGGGTCCATCACCGGCTACCGCATCCGCTACCAGATGGCCAGCGGCGGGCGGGCCAAGGAGGAGAGGCTGCCCCCCTCCAGGAGCCACTTCACCCTGACCGGACTGCACCCCGAGACCGAGTACCTGGTCCACATCTACGCCGTCAACGGCCGGGAGGAGAGCCAGCCTCTCACCGGCAGGCAGAAGACTGGTATGCAGTTTTATTTGATTGTGTTATTAGTATTTGGTTTCTTCTTCTTTAATGCAATTATTACCTGAGTCTATTCAAGTCGTGGTTTATTGATGCTCTCCTTGTCTGTCTGTCTGTGTGTCTCTCTCTCTCTCTCTCTCTCTCTCTCTGTCTCTCTCTCCAGTCTCTGACGCGCCCACGGACCTGAAGGTGGTGGAGTCCTCCACCACCAGCATCACCCTCCGCTGGGACGCCCCCGCCGTCACCGTACGCCACTACAGGATCACGCATGGAGAGACTGGTACGCTAACTAATGCTACAGCTTTTTTTGTTTTGTTTTTTTCAGGATTCTCATGAGCCAATCAGCTCATGAGAATTGAGCCGATTGGCCAATTGAGAATTGGACAATCGGCAATTATTGATGACATTTGACTAAGATAAGATAAATAAGATAAGATGTGCTTTATTAAAGTAGAGGACAGTAGTAGAAATTCAAGTTTAATAAGAGTAAAAAGCTAAATAAAAACAAAAAAATGTACCGCTATATAATACGATATACACAATATGAAAACGATTTTATCGATGTAGTGTCCGTCTCAATGGCTTCTCTCCTCTCTGGTCGACCCGTTGGGTTCGGAGTGACTCACCCTGTGTGTCTGTGCCTCTCTCCTCCTCCCCCTCTGCAGGCGGGCGTGGGAACATCAAGGAGTTCACGGTGCCGGGCACCCAGTCCACGGCCCAGGTGACCAACCTGAAGCCGGGCACCGACTACACCATCACCGTGTACGCCGTGACCGCCAGGGGAGACAACCCCGCCTCCAGCACCCCCATCTACATCACACACCGGACGGATAGCATCCGTAGGTCCCCCTCAGGAGCATGCGCGTGCACGCACACGCACAGTTATGAACACACACACACACACAGTTATGAACACACACACACACACAGAGTTATGAACACACACACAGTTATGAACACACACACACAGTTATGAACACACACACACACACACAGTTAAGAACACACACACACACACTGTAGCAACTCGGGGTGGCAGTGGAGGCTCAAGGTAAACACCAAAACAGTACAGAGGGTCCAAAGCCTCAATCGGCGGTTTATTTAGGTTCAAACACGGGGAATGCTCAATGTCGGGGGAAGGTGTCCGCCGTGCGGCTCACGTCCTCTCCGTCTCGTCCTCGTCGTCGTCCTGTCTTCCATCCGACTCTCCTTTTCTCCCTGTCGGTCGGTGGTCGCCTTTTATTACCTGGGTGCCTCCGACCCAGGTGTTCCTTATTGCGCCAATTAAGACTCTCGGGAGAGCGGGATTTGTCGCCGGCTATTGGCCAGCGACGGTATATGCCGGCCTCCACTCTCCCAAATAGGGGGCGTGGCCGAGTAGGGATGCCACAACACACACAGTTATTAACACACACACACACACACACACACAGTTATGAACACACACACACACACACAGTTATGAACACACACACACACACACACACAGTTAAGAACACACACACACACACACACACACACACACACACACACACACACACAGTTATGAACACACACACAGTTATGAACACACACACACGCAGTTATGAACACACACACACAGTTATGAACACACACAAACACATTTAAGAACACACACACACACAGTTATGAACACACGCACACACACACACAGTTAAGAACACAGACACACACAGTTATGAACACACACACACACAGTTATAAACACACACATACACACAGTTATGAACACATACACACACTTATGAACATACACACAGACTTGCATCCAGCACCCCCATCCAGACGGATAACACTCTTCTTATGAACATGCATGCATGTTTGCCACACATTTGTATCTGAGACATTCACTGTTTAAGCTGCAGATTCGCTTGAAGAACACAAAATCCACCGACATATCTTATGTCATGCATTATAAATATTTACAATAATAGATTTACAATACTGTGACTGCATCCATTTTTAGCATGGGTGTGTCCACAATGTCCGTGCCATGCTCTACCAGTTGAGCTGGTCGGGACCACGCATTATATCTGATAACTGTTTGCCCCCCTCACTGTCCTCACTTCTCCTTGTTTTCATCATCATTGCATCTTTTCCGTATCATTGTATTCATATCGGGTGGTTTCTTCTCCCTCCAGACGTGGACTCCCCCACTGACATGGAGGTGATGGATGCGAAGGACAACAGCATCACGGTGCGCTGGAGCCCGGCCCAGGGCCCCATCATGGGCTACAGGGTCACCGGGACCCCCAAGAACGGCCTAGGACCCGACTTTTCCGAAGTGGTGGCTCCAGGTATGTCTCTCTTGTGTGTGTGTGTGTGTTTGTCAAAGTGTTTTTATTTATCACATACACAGTTTAAAATAGGGTCATTCTGAACAGTGAAATTCTTCGGATATGGCAACTATGTAGTAGCCATAGAAACATAATTAAAGTGTTTAAGTCACAAATAAGGGCAAAAATAGCAAAGAAAATGGCAGAAATAACAGAAATATACATACCGTAAAGAAAAAAACCCCACTAGCAGCAGTTCCAGAGACTGTAAGGGTAAGGATGATGCACAATGGGAATAAGAGTATTAAATATATATATTTCAAGTTCCTTTATTTGTCAATGCTGCCATATGTACACGACTTACAGAGTATTGACATTGCGTTTCCCTCTATCCCCGGTGCAGATGAGCAATAAACATGAATGTAAAATATAAGTAAGAGACAAAATATAAAGCATAAAAAATATTAAGCTAAAAGACGTTGAAGAAAGATATGCAAAAAAAGATGTGCAAATATATAAATATATTATACATATAAAGTGTAAGAGGGGGTGTTTGTCACACATTATTACGGATAATTTGGTGCTATGCGAGTCGTACTCGCATAGCACCATACATGTATGTAATGTTTCCCTCCATCATCTGATTCTGTTCTCTCTCTCTCTCTGTGTGCTCTCAGACCAGACGGAGCTGACCTTCTCGGGGCTGATGCCCAGCCAGGAGTACGTCCTGAGCGTCTACGCCCTGGGAGAGGACGGAGAGAGCTCCCCTGTGGTGGAGTCGGCCGTGACCAGTCAGTATTTCACATTTTACACGTTTAATGGAAACGTAACACACACACACACACACACACACACACACACACACACACACACACACACACACACACACACACACACCTTGTAGTGAGGTGCTACATCACTGGCAGTAGACTTAAAAGTAGACAGAAAGTGTCACACGTCACACACACACTCTGGCTCCATATGTATTCATTTTTTTTAATTTGGATGTTTCGGCCCTCAGGCCTTCTTCCAAGATCACATTTAATACAAACGTGTTTCATTAAAATTATGTTTCACTTTAGGAAGTGAGTAAAATGAACAGACAAAAAGTCCAAGAGTGCTTTGTAGGATAACAAAAAAATACAGAACATAAAACACGGATACAGCGCATACAAAACGCATACTGTTACACATACTGTTTAAAAATAAGTGAGTCTTTACACATTTTTTTAAAGGGTCCAGAGTCCACTGCTAGAAATTTCATGGGGAATGCGATCCACTTTTGAAAAGAGAAACCCGACTAGTCTTGTGCTTCGAGTCCTGCCGCTACTTTGCATTCACCCACTTGGTCCTGAAGCTTGGTCGTGCTCAAATGTTTGACTGTATGATTTGATGCCTCACCTGGAAGTCGCTTTCAAAATAACCTGTTAAATGAGTCAATGCAAATGTAGTTGAAATGTAGTTTAAATTTGAACTATTTAAACCGAACTAAAGCGGAGGCAACTATGGAAGAGTAGTTGTCGCTGCTAGAACTGTAATTGACTTTTCTCTTTGTTTGTCGTTCTCGCTCTCTCTCGCTCGCTCTCTCTCTACCGCTCTCGCTGTGTGTGTGTGTGTGTGTGTGTGCGTGCGCAGATGTGGACCACCCCAAGGACCTGGCCTTCTCCGACGTGGACTCCACCTCGCTGCGCATCAGCTGGGACGCCCCGGAGGGCGCCGTCACCTCCTACCGCGTGCTGTACTACAGCCCCGAGGAGGGCGAGCGGGAGCTGCTCCCCGCGCCCAGCGGCGGCGCCGAGTCGGCGCTCATTGAGGGCCTGCGACCCGGCAGCGAATACACGGTGAAGATCATCGCCGTGCACGGCAACACGAGCAGCGTGCCGCTGGTGGGGACGCAGGTCACCGGTAAGGAGATCGCTACTCCGCCCCCAATGGGTATATTCAAAAAAATCTATAGTCACAAAACGCCTGATTGATTTGAGCTGTGACTGTTGTGAACTTGTCTTAATTGATTCATTGTTGTATATTGCTTTTTTCAAATTTTATTATGTTATTGTAATTGTCATGATTGATATTGCACTATATTGTATTTTTTAATTGTTTGTTTTAAGTTCTGTTACACTTATGCACTTGGGAAAATTAGATTTTGATCCCAATGGGACTTACCTGATTAAATAAAGGTTTGGATTGAATTGAAAGGAGGGTGGGAGGGGAGTGGATTGATAGTCATGGTGTTGGTTTTAAGGGGGGTGGGGTGGAAATGGGGATCTGGGAAAAGGCCAATGCATTGTTTTACAGTGTTTCCTTGGCTTCGGGTTTTATATGTGGCAAGGGTTGTATTGAGTTCAGCGTCAATGGAAAATGAGTCACAGTTTAATCGTTTCTTTCCTTCAAACTGATTATTTTCGGGGTTTTCCCTGTGCGGTAAGCACATCATATGCATCAAAAAGTCTATGATTTGGATGTAGATTATCATTGCCGTACCAAATACTGAACTTCCTTTTCATCACATGGGTTAATTTGGCTGCAGAAGTGGTGGGTTACACTTATGTATACCCGGTACCACCCTGCCAAAGTAACACCTCGGGGGAAACACATTTGGGGTTTAAAGTATAACTTGGGGATTTTTCAACCTGGACACTATTTTCCCATCATATTGGGTCTCAGGGTCTAATGCGGACAACAATTTTTGCAATTGGTCCGGTATTGAGCGAGAGGGATTCAGCTGTCAGCCGCGAAATGGGCAACCGAGGAGAAGTCTCGCTCTGAACTCTCCATGAGCGAGACTTGGTTAGACACGATAACAAGCAGACCGGATCGAGCGAAAGGTAAAGACAAATGTGTTATTTCTCAGTCGGGATCCTCGCCATAGTGTTGTCAGACACAGTAAATAACAATCTGAGCCTGTCAGTGGCAAAACAAGCACTTTTAGAGGGCGTACATCGACGGGGTGCTAATGCCCTGTTGTTGTGTGAGACCCAAAATGATGGAAAATAGGGTCCAGGTTGAAGAACAACAATCCCGAAGTTAACCTTTAACATTTGATAACATGCATCTCATCAATCTCAAATCCTTAAAAAATATTTGCATGGTCTCTGTTTCTCTCTCTCTCTCTCTCCCCCCCCCCCCCCCCACTCCAGCCATCCCAACCCCCACCAACGTCATATTCTCCCAGGTCACCCCCACCTCCTTCCGGATGAGCTGGGACGCGCCGGTCCACACCGACCGGCTGTCGGGCCGCCCGGGCCTGACGGGCTACCGCGTGGTGGTGCAGCCCAAGGACAAGCACGGCCCCAACGTGGTCCTGAACCTGGCCCCCGACACCAC
>JAOPHQ010005723.1:82500-147500 GCA_030340625.1 Merluccius polli | reverse complement strand
GTGCATCTGACAATAAAAGACTTGAAAGAACTTCAACCACCTCTTACTTTTGTCTAGGTTTAATGTTACTAGACCACTAAATATTATTACTGCTAACTAGTGTTATAGTTAATTAGGTTTAATTTCGCTAGATTGAATGCCATTTGGGGACTCCTACTACTACTAATTATTATTATTATTATTATTATTATTATTAGGCTATTGTTATTAATTACTACTACTATGAACTAATCTTTTTACTACTAATCTTATTGTTAACTATAAGTTCAATGTCCTTTTGGATTTTTATTATTAACTA
Source organism: Merluccius polli (assembly GCA_030340625.1). NCBI lineage: Eukaryota > Metazoa > Chordata > Actinopteri > Gadiformes > Merlucciidae > Merluccius > Merluccius polli. The sequence continues at coordinate 147,202 of JAOPHQ010005723.1, read as the reverse complement.
TAGTTAGACTTGCTGTAAACTATTATTTCTACTTGTTTACAACTAGTTAACTAGTCCTAACAACATGACAGGTTATTAACTAGTCCTAACAACATGACAGGTTATTACTTATAACTATTCTAAATGACTATTCTATTATTAGGGACTGCTGATTAAATGTAGAAATCTAGCTAACTCTGTAGCCATCTAGCTAACTCTGGGACAGTCAATGAATGTCCATTGTTCCTGTTAAATACATTTAAAAAACAAAACAAAAAAAGGTTGAACACCATTTCCCAGCATGCATCCCTCCTCCACCTCTATGCTATCATAATGTGTCGTCCGTTCTCGTCTTATTTCCCCGTCAGGCCGCTCACCACCAACCAAGTCCAGTTCACGGGCATCGGCGACGAGATTCTGCCGGGCCAGCAGGGCCAGTACATCTACACGGAGCACCAGAACCTGGGGCCCAACAATGGCTTCAACTCCCGCGACACCAGTCCCCAGGGGGGCCAGAGACCCACCAGCAGCCAGCCCCTGGTCTACATCCCCGTTCCGGGCCCCGACGGCCACAGAGATTCGCCTGTAGTGAAGGTGAGCCACGCAACATCTGGCCCGGTTCTGAACGTTAGACGCTGTAGCTTTGTCGTTTCTTTTAATCCTATAGGGCCGCCATTTTGGGAGCATAGATGGGAGCGTTGGAATGTCGGGTTGAACACATGATGTCACGATAGTTCGATGAACCCCGCCCACATTTTAGGTTGGGTGACGCAAAACAGGTCTAGGTTAGGTACAGGTTGGCACGGGTTAGGTAACGGTTTCAAGGGTGCAGTACTACAACTCTCTCGAGTCTCCTCAGTGTGGCGGGGTATCGCCAACAAAAAACTCCCATGATGCATTCTGATGTGCAAGCCCTATTAAGACCATCTTAATTATAGCAGGCATGAGAGGTGTAGTGGTGGTTCGAATCCCAATGCTGGCAGTCTATGCGTAGACTGCCTTTCATTATTTGGATGAAAGTGTCTGCTAAATGACTAAATAGTGATCACACAGCGCGAGATTTTCGATCTTTCTGCTGCATTCATCCAACTGGAATGTTCTGGTCCGTTCTGGTCCGTCAGGTGAGCGATGGACCGTTGCCAGGCCTGGCCTTTGGTTTCCCTGACAACGAGACAGATTTGCCCCAGGAAGCGCAGACCATCACCACCATCTCCTGGCAACCCATCCCTCAGACCTCAGAGTACTTGGTGTCCTGTAACCCCATAACTAACATCGAGGAGAATACCTTCCAGGTACACACACACACACACACACCACTCACACACACACACGTCACACACACACGTCATGCACATGCACACACGTCACGCACACGTCACACACACACACACACACGCCACACACACTCACACACACACCACACTCACACACACTCACACACACACACACTACCACACACATGCACACACCCGTCACGCACAACGTCACACAAGCACACACGTCACACACACGTCACACACACACACACTCACACACAGTCACACACACGTCACACACACACACACGTCACACACACGTCACACACACACGTCATGCACATGCACACACTCACAGCACACGTCACACACACACACACACACACACGCACACACACTCACCACACACACACACACACACACACCACACACACTCCACACAACTACACACACACGTCACACACACACACACACACGTCACACACACACACGTCATGCACATGCACACACGTCACGCACACGCACATAGCAGTGACTCTAATCTCCTTCTCTCTCCCTTTTTGAAAGATGAGTCTCCCTGGCACCTCCACCAGCGCCACCTTGATTGGATTGACATCTGGAGCGTCTTATAATGTCGTTGTAGAGGCAGTCAGGGGCGGGGCTAAGGAAAAAGTTCTGGAAGAAGTCATAACCGTGGGCAATGCTGGTACAGTAGTTTCTTTAACATATTTGTATCATTGATAAAAGCTGAAGCAATTAGTTCTATGAACGGTTCTCATCGGTTTCCTTTTTAGCGATCACCTTATCATTATCTCTTTGCCGTGGAAGGAAAACATCAATCGACGGAAAACTAAATAAAAAACGATCCAGAACCGCCGTTTTAACCCGATCCTCTGTTTTTCTAACCCAATAGTACCAGGTGACATCCCCGTCGACGGCAACCGCGACGTGTGCTACGACACACACACGCACACCTACCACGAGGTGGGCTCCGAGTGGGAGCGCATGTCTGAAACGGGCTTCAAGCTTTGGTGCCGCTGCCTGGGCCTGGGCAGCGGCCACTTTAGATGTGATTCATCCAGTGAGTGGTGGCTTATTAACCCCATGACCCAGCATGCTTTGCAAACACCATAGAATACTATGCTATACTATTCTATCGAAGGGATTTAATAGCAAAACAGTGATGTGAACATACAGTAAGGTTTATGTCTGATATTGAAGTCATCACTGTGTCACTTAAATTCCTTTGCTTTTAGTGCATAACCATAGAACTCACACCTTTGTGAGAGTCTATGTGTCGCAGTAATAATACGATGGCTAGCATGGGCAGACCTTGTACAAAATGTGTGTACATGTATTGTTAAATTATATACATTACATTACAAGCTGTGAATCTTTATTCCTTTCAAAACGGTGGTCTGCCCATGTTACTCTTTGTCAGCCGTGCAGTTAGACTAAAGGTTTTGCAGATCCTTGATCTCGGTTAGCTTTGATCTCGGTTTTTTGTATTATTTCCTCATAACCCGGCAATACCAAATAAACTGAGACCAAAGTTTGTTTTTGTGTGAGTGAAGCAGAAAGTCGTATGGAGTTCAATAGAAATGTTTCTCTTCTCAACAGAGATGAGGCTTTTTATGCTTCATCAATCATTCGCTTATCTTTTTAAATTCCACCCCCGTTGCCCCCTCCCTCCCTCCCTCCCTCCCTCCCTCCCTCCCTCCCTCCCTACAGAGTGGTGCCATGACAACGGACACAACTACTACATCGGTGAGAAGTGGGACCGCCACGCGGAGAACGGTCACATGATGAGCTGCACCTGCCTCGGCAACGGCAAGGGAGAGTTCAAATGTGAACCACGTGAGTAAAGATGGCCTGCCACGGCAGCGCGCACACACACGCACACACATAAACACACACACACACACACACACATACTGATTGAGTGATATAAAGCCCTCGTCTGGCGCTTGCTCTGCAGATGAGTCTACGTGTTACGACGAGGGGAAGATGTACAAGGTGGGAAACCAGTGGCAGAAGGAGTACCAGGGAGCCATCTGCATCTGCACCTGCTACGGCGGACAACAGGTGGCCTAACTCATCCACGCACACTCTTTACCCCGCACGTGTGTGTGTGTGTGTGTGTGTGTGTGTTCGTTTAGAAAATCAATGAGAGCTAATATAACCATAGCTAAGCCAATACTCTGTGTATAACATAGTCTTCTATGTATTATATCCTTCTATTGCATTGCCAAATTGAACAAAAATGTATCAGACTTGATTGTGTCCTAGTTGCGAGCGATGTAAATGTAACAATCAATGTGGCATTTTTTTAATTGTGCTTAACCCCCCCCACCCCCACCCCGGATGTATATACATACGTGCATGAAGCTGATCCCCGTGCGCTTGTGACACTGATCCCTGTGTGTGTGTGTGTGTTTGTGTGTGCAGGGCTGGCGCTGTGGTAACTGTAAGCGACCCGGAGGCCAGACGGAGGTGGAGGTGGACCTCTTACCCGTCCCCAACACCTTCGACCGCTACAGGGAGAACGCCCTCCGCAAACTGGTCAGTTACAGCCCAAGTTCTCCTTGTTGGTTATGTTATGTTAGTTAGTTCTGGTTAGTTAGGTATGTTACATTAGTTTAAGATAAGATAGAACTTTATTAATGCCGAAGGAAATTATTGTGCCAGAGATTGCTAAAAAATTACAACATAAGAATAAAAACAATGGAGTAAATGCACCAATGCCTAGAACAATGCCTAACAATAAAAGTAGGGTACATTTAGTAAAATAAGTAAACTAAAGTAAAATAGTAAAATAGAAAAGTAATATTGCACATGATATTGAAAGTTATATTAGCAATGGTATTGAAAAAGGTAATATTGCACATGATATTGAAAGGTAATATTGCACATGATAGTGAAAAGTAATACAAGTAAAAGTAATTACGCTATAGTTCTGTGACTTCTGTTACATTGGGTACATTAGCGTTACATAAGTTATGTTAGTTTGTTTGTTAGTTAGTTTGTTATTATAAGATAAGACAAGAAAACCTTTATTTGTCCCGCAATGGGGAAATTGCAGTTTGCAACAACATACATAAAGGACAGAATAAGAAATAACAAGAGCAAAGAATAACTTATAAAAAATAAATAATGAAATAAAATAGCTTTGCACAAACTGGTGTTTTGAGGTTTTTTACACCTTGTGGTGTAATACTATTGCACATATTAAAAGTGTTCATAACACTAGCAGTTAAAATGCTGTGTTATAATGCTGTTACCAGGAGTATTTATTTCATGGTGTCAGGTAATGGTGTGAAGTTTTAATTTTATAAAATACCTTGTTGTTTTGTTTGCTATTGGTACTGTTCATATTGTTAAGTATCATTATACTAGCAGTTATTGGTCATGTGGGTGTTGTGTCGTATTGTGACTCTTGTTATTATATCAGGAGTGTAATATTGATCTTTTCTCATGCTCTTCCTATTTCCCCCCCCCACAGAACATCCAGTGTCCCATTGAGTGTCTGAGACCGGAGCTGCTTGCAGACACTCACAGCCCCTCTGGCTAGATGGAGGACCGGAGGGAGGACCGGCGGGAGGACCGGAGGGAGGTGGAGGAGAATATGTTCTCGCCAGGGAGCGAGAGAGAGAGAGTGGGAGAGAGAGAGAGAGAGTGAGAGAGCGAGAGAGAGCGCGAGAAAGAGAGAGAGAGGCCTCCTTGTGTTTTTTTTACAAAGACAGTCTCACCACTCATGTGCCTTAACACTTTCCAAATCATCGCTGTGCCTTTCTAGAGACCCGCCCACAATTGTAATGTCATGTTAATGTAAATGTTATGTTGTAATAATACAAAGTGATTTTTACCATGAAAGAGTTGGGGCCTAGATCAACATGGTTTTGAAACTAGTTGGCGTAGGCCCTATCTGTTTATATTGTTGCTGCTTTGTTAAGTAAAGATTTGCTTTCAGACCTACCTGTATTAGACAAACACACACACACTCGCTTTCAAGGACACACTAGACCCCACAGCCACACACCCGGTGCTGAAACAAGTTGGGTGGTGTATTTCTTTGTGCCATGTTAAAAGTCTCACTTTATTTTAGACATTTCACACATTCCAACATTGTATTCATCCATTTGAACTAATGTTCAAACTGGCCACAGGTTCTACAATATTCCCTCAAAGTGTTTTGATATTCTCTGTTTGTCTGTTGTTGAAGGTATTTCAGTCACATGGTCCAAAGATATCAGAGAAAACCAGACCAGTATTTGAGTTTGGTGTCTTAGTTCTATGTTTCTCCAAAGATTAACACTGAAATTGTTAGTGTCCAACTCACCCCCTTCCCCCCAAAAAAACACAAAAATACTATGAAGGCCATAAAATGAATTAAAATATATTTGTGTGTGTATGTGTGTATGCATGTATATGTATATGTACATATATATATTCTGAAGAAGGTGTGGTGAATGTTCCATTGTACTAAACCTAGAGTTTAACTTTTGTAATCTGCAACTATCTGCCCAGGTAGTTTGGTGATGATTGTAATAAGGCAAAACTGATTTTAAAAAGAAATACCCTCTAAAAAGTGAGCACTAGACAACCATTAGTATTACAACAGACATTATGGGGATTTTGAGTTCTAGTAGCATTCTTTAAGATCAAATTATTCAAAAAAGTGACTGTTGGGCATATTGGGCCATAGACAGTTGACTGACCAAAACCTCCACTGTTTTGAAAGACATAATGGAAGAAATGGTGGTGTCCAGATGGTTTTTAATTTCTAAAATATGGTCTTACTTTTTTTGTTGTTTTTTTGGTTTTTTTCAGATTTTTAATTTTATTTATCCCTTTTATCCAAGCATTTTGTTTGAATGCTATTTTGGGGTGTACACTTTTATTTACTTGTTTTTTTTTTATATTGTTGGTGCCAAAGTCTGAACTACTGTGGACTGAATTTTTAATAAACTGACAAAAACCCACCTGTTGTCACTGTATGTGTTGTTATTGTCATCCAATCCAGAAGAGATGGGCTAATCTGGAGGTAGTCAGAGCAAATTTAGAGATTATATTGATATTATGATGACAAATTAAAACTGAGTTGGATCTAGCTCAAGCCATAGCAGATGGGAAGTGTAGAAACGGCCACTTCGAGGGAAAGTCCCCTGCATTTAGCATTTTCAGTTCAAATGGTTCATCTTTACCAACATCAAGAAGAAACTAAGGAGTTCCCACAAGGTCCCCTTTAGAGATTCTCAAGAAAACAGGAAGTGGGCGTGGCCGGGGGAGGTCCCCCAGCAATCATCACGAACCCTCGCCAAACCTTTCAGGATCATTTGTTGGCGGTTACGCCGATCAATGGGAAGTTATGCACCTTTTTGTGATATGTCATGCCAGCTGCCACTCCTCCTTTTGGCTGATTGGCATGAAAAGTGAATCACTTCTTACTTGGCCTTTACAACAACCTACCCAACAAATTCGGTGCAGATCCAATATCTCAACTTTTGGAGATATCTTGCTCACAGACACGTCATGGCCACTGCCACGCCCCCTTTGACCAATTGGCATGAAAAGTGAATCACTTCTAAAGCCCAATTCATAGTCCAGCCACATACACAGAAAGGACTCTGCTGGGGTCTGTGCCGACAAAAATGACGCAAAACGTGCAATAGCAGACCTCTGCCTGCCAGCAGAAAATATTTGGTGGGGGGGGGGGGGGGGCAGAAGTGACCAGTATAAATCTTGGGTTGGCACACTGAGAAGTTGTGCTAATGTAGTCGTTAATCCTTTAAAAAGTATTTCTTTAGACTCATACGTATCTCTGTGTAAAGCGCTTGTATGCGAGAACAGCCCAATATAACGTGAACAATACGATGTGTTCCCAGAAGATAACCACAAGGTTGGTTACTTATATCCTTACATCCTGTTAACTACTGAAGCAAATGGGGACAAGACAATAGACATATAGTGACCGATCGCTATGGAAGTAAATCTGTGCCATCGGGTTTTGAAAATAAAAAAACATTGAATTATAGGCACTGAATATTTATGCATTGAAATAACGTATCTGATTTTTTTGCCTCTGAATTTAACTCTTTACATTTTCAATAAATCATTTTCACCTTTATTTTTCAATGTTAAAAAATTCAACGTTAAAAAATGCAACTCAAATATTTTCTCTTCCTTGGGTCCCCGGATGTTAACACTGAATTTCGTACATTGAATTTTGAGGCTGACTTTGGCAGGTTGAATTTTGGGACGTTGAAAATATTTGAGTTTCATTTTTTAACATTGAAAAATAAAGGTGAAAATGATTTATTGAAAATGTTAAGAGTTAAATTCAGAGGCAAAAAATTCAGATACGTTATTTCAATGCATAAATATTCAGTGCTTATAATTCAATGGGTTTTTATTTTCAAAACCCGATGGCACAGATTTACTTCCATAGATCGCTGCCAAACGTCAAGTGTTTACCTCCCCAACTGTACAGAAACCCTCTGAATCTTCAGCTCATAGAGACACTTCTGAATTGCTTGTGAAGGTGTTTCTCCTGTATTGCAATGCAAACTCAACAAAAGGCAACCTGAGTCTGTTCTCTGTATTTAAAGGTCCCGTATTTTACCAGAATTTGACATGGCTTGTAGGATGGGTAATCATCGTCACACCTGGTGGTAAAATAGGGGACCTTTAAGACGAACAACAGCAGCGTCCAAAAAAAATAAAAAATAACCGTTAACCGTTATCGATGCCATTGCCCCCCCCCCTCTTTCCATCCCATACATTACAATAACTGCAGGATTATGAGATTTATAAGGATGAGTCAGTTGGGAAGGAGGAGTGGGGAGGGGGTGGGATTGGTAATAGGGTGGCTAATCATATTAGCATAGGATGGCTAATCATATTAGCATGGTGGCTGCTGTGGCCATAGACATAATATACGTAGACCCCTCATAGACTGTCGCTGCCTGTTGGAGCTATAAGCGCGGCCGCCATCTTGGATGGGTCCCCAGTGCGCCCCCAGTGCATTTATTTCTACTGAGGAAGGTGTATCCCCAACTACAATAATAAGCATAACTCCCCGAATTTTTACCGGATTTTCACACGGTTTGGTTTGTTACAAACGGCAGAGATTTAGTTATGATACAGGACGAATTAATACAAAATTAAAAATAAAAAAAAAGTAAGAATTATTGTTCAATCTTACTTGTGAAAGGTAATCCCACGCGATCTGGTGTCAATACTGCGCCGTAAGCTGCACAAAATACTGGCAGAGCTTGCTCTCCCGTTGACTCCTATGCTAGACTAGAGTGAGGAGACCCTACCAATATGGCGGCGACGCTGGGTTACGTTCCAGCACGTCATGAGGCGTCTACGTATATATGTGTATGGCTGTGGCCCCCACGGGTCCCCACTTGAAGGCGCCCCTGCTGCCTGCAGGTCTGCGCCGATGGCCTTTAACGCACCTGGCGTTACCAGTGCGTATATATATATAAATAAATATGTCATGTTTTTTAACTGGATCCTGTATATATGTGTCAACGTCAAACATTAATAAATACTTAAAACCAGTTGGCGGACTGGTTTTAAGTTTCTTTAACTGTATATCCAAAAAAAACAACTGTATCCGCACGCGTCACTTCCGCTTGCGCAAGCGGAAGTGACGCGTGCGCCGCGGGAGCTAGGGCCACGTGACATCGTGGTGACGGTCTGTAGGTCTGTAGTCCAAACCTCACCCTCCCCTCACCCCCCCTACACACACTCACACACACACAACACAGCCATGGCGGAGGACGCACGTGTGGACGCCCTGGTGCTGAAGCTGCACGACGTGGACGCGGTGAAGTTCGGGGAGTACCGGCTGAAGAGCGGCATGATGACGCCCATCTACATCGACCTCAGGGTGCTGGTGTCCCACCCGGTCCTCATGAACCAGGTCAACCACGTGGTCTATAAAGTTTTGTTGTTTGTTTGTTTTTTTGTTTTTATTTGTTTCTCCCCCCCCCCCCCCCCCCCTCGTGTGTGTGTGTGTGTGCGTGTGTGCGCGCGCGCGCGTGTGTGTGTGTAGGGGGGGGGCGGTTGTTGTTGATGTGATGTTAGATTAGATTAGATTATACATTATCAGCAAAAGGTGTACTAATATACACTATAGAAGGATAATAAAATAAGAGAAAAGAAATAAAAATAGAAAATGCAAGAGACAACAACAGACCAAAGTAACTTCAGACTTGTGAATATATAAAATTCGTCACGCCCCTTGGGGGGGGGTGCAGGTGACACTCACAGTCACGTGTCATCAGGCCTCAAATTATTATTTATTATTAATTTGAGACCAAACTGTTAAACCTCATGCCTGGCAAGGCCTTGGTCCCATTATTCCCTGAGTATGGCTCATTTTGGGCATTGCGTATTCATATTGAAATACTGACTTTGTAATTATTAAGTGGTTCCATTATTGCGGTCAGTGTTGTCTCTTTGCAGACTTTGGCTCCGGCGCCGGCGCCATTTCACCCTTTAACTTTGTTGTGTTGTGGTGGAGAAGAACCTGAACTGCGCTGCGCTTCAGAGTACATGTTGTCCCAAAAATAAACCCAGACGGTAAATGGCTTCCCGGTAAAAGAACAAACAACCAGAAACTAAAGTCGCTGTGTTTGCTTTTGTCCCTCTTTTTTTTTTCTTGTTGTTGGCAGGTGTCCACGCTCATTTACCAGCGCGCTCAGGAGGAGAACCTGAAGTTCGACTCGGTGTGCGGCGTGCCCTACACCGCGCTGCCGATGGCCACCATCATCTGCTCCAGGAACGAGCTGCCCATGCTCATCAGACGCAAGGAGGCCAAGGATTACGGTGCGTCCGGACGGCGAGGGCGTGTTTCTCGCGGCGCGCTCTTTAACCGCTCTTTGTGTGCGACGCACCGGTAGAGAGAGACGACACTGCCGCGCGGGGGTTCGGCGTTCGATTCCCGCTGTGGCCGCCCGTGACAAGAATATATACGCACTCGCAGTATTATGATTTCATTTGCATATCTCAACTGTCGGGGGGGGGGGGGGGGGTTTATGATCTGTCTATTAAGTCATAACTTGAGGGTTAGGGTTAGGGAGTACAAGTGGGCGGCGGCGTTGCGGTGCGTGCTGATTGGCTGTGTTCTCTCTTTTTTTTCCGCAGGGACCAAGCGGATGGTGGAGGGCATAGTGCGCCCGGGCGACGTGTGTCTGATTATCGAAGACACGGTCACCACGGGAACCAGCATCATGGAGACCGCCGAGGTGCTCTACAAAGAAGGGCTAAAGGTGCGCTATCGCCCCGACGTAAACCCCCACCCCCCCCAGCCCCCCCCCCCCGCCGCCGCCGCCGCCATCGGCGGTGCCGTCGCGTTTAGTCACTCTTGTCCCAGTGGACTCGCAGTGAGTTCAGATGCGTGTCACTAAGTTTCGGTTCAATTCAAACCTTTATTTAAACAGGCTGAAGTGCCGTAGAGATCGAGATGTCATTTTCAAGAGAGACCAAAAGTACAAAAGTGTATCAATAGGACATAAACAAAGCATTTAAAATGTTCAATATAAATCATGATAATTAGAATAATATCATAAAAAAAATCACGAATGTCTGCACTGGAATTTATTATTTTGCCTTCTTATACTTTTAGTTTTACGTTTCTGCTTATTGTCCTTTTCGAAATGTGATTCCCGCTTATGGAGTGCACCCTGAATGGCCGTTGTGTTTTGGAGGGCGCTGTATAAATCGTCTCATCGGTTATACTACATGTTCCCCCCTCCAGGTGACAGACGCCATTGTGCTGATGGACCGCGAGCAGGGCGCCGTCGAGATGCTGGCCTCCAAGGGCATCAAGCTCCACTCGATCATCTCCATGTTCAAGCTGCTCGACGTGCTGCAGGCCGGCGGCCGCATCAGCCCGCAGACCGCCAAGAGCGTGCGCGACTTCATCCTGGACAACAACACCTTCAAGTACGACGACGACGACGCTCGCTCAACGCTGGCGGCGTGTCGCGTGCAACGCGCTCCCTCGTGAATTCGGAGCGGCCGGTTTCAGCTTTTTAAAACTCACCCTTAAGACCCACTTTATTATTTGTTGTGCTATTTTATTCTTGTCGGGTATTGTTGACATTTTAATTGTCACTGTTGATTTTACTGTTTATTTGTAACATCTGTTTTTAAAAGTGCTATATGTAGTATTAATACACTTTTGTTTGCCTCTCCCCAGACCGGAGGAAGGGAACGGTAACGGTAATCTCTCCCCCCTAGCCAAGAAGACATGCAAAGAACAAGAGCAGGTCCTGAGTTACGGCGCTAGAGCCAAACTATCAGGTACAGTACAGTATGAAATTCATGAATGCATCGGTATTTTAGATACAGAAACGTATGAGTTTATGTCTAGATTAAGTTGATATGTCGACAACGTCAGTGATCATAGTCAGTACATTGTAAACGTTTTTTAATTTAAGTTTGGTCAGCGTTTTATCAATGTTGTTCCCTTCGCCTTCCTTTCGATAGGGCGTGTACATTGTGATGTCACGTCACAATGGCCGCCTCCATTTCGAAGCATAGGAGCATTGGATGTTAGTCATTATGTTGGTAGTAATGGTTTTTGGGGCAATGTTTAGTCATTAATCGTGAAATTATTTTTCATTATCAGGAGACATTCTTGTGTTTGAAACTGCCACGGCGTTTCTCATGCGAGACGTGGCAAAACAAAGTTTTAATAAGTCTAGGTTAGGGTGTATTTACGTTGCTTTAGGATTTGACATTACAACTCTTGAGTCCTCTCAATATGAATATCGCCAACAAAATATCCCATAATACATTCTGATGTATAAGCCCTATACCAGCACCGGTGTCAAGCTGAGGGACTAAATGACAAGCAATACTGTAGACATTTCTTATGCAGCAGTACTTTGATGTGGCCTCACAGTATTGCATGTATGGCCTTCAAATTAGTAAAATACTCACATATTCTTACCCCCCCCCCCCCCCCCCCCCCCCCAACTGTATCACAGACATCCACCCTCTTGGGTCGGCGCTGCTGAAGATCATGGAGGAGAAGAAGTCGAATCTCTGCGTGTCCGCCGACGTGACGTCCTACCCCGAGCTCCTGGAGCTGGCCGACACTCTGGGCCCCAAGATCTGCCTGCTGAAGACCCACGTGGACATCCTCCAGGTAGACATGGGGTGGTAGTGGGGCCGTGAAGTCTGGGGGTTAGGGTGGACATGGTAGACATGGGGTGGTAGCGGGGCCGTGAAGTCTGGGGGTTAGGGTGGACATCCTCCAGGTAGACATAGGGTGGTAGCGGGGCCGTGAAGTCTGGGGGTTAGGGTGGACATCCTCCAGGTAGACATAGGGTGGTAGCGGGGCCGTGAAGTCTGGGGGTTAGGGTGGACATCCTCCAGGTAGACATAGGGTGGTAGCAGGGCCGTGATGTTTGGGGGTTAGGGTGGACATCCTCCAGGTAGACATAGGGTGGTAGCAGGGGCCGTGGAGTCTGGGGGTTAGGGTGGACATCCTCCAGGTAGACATGGGGTGGTAGTGGGGCCGTGAAGTCTGGGGGTTAGGGTGGACATCCTCCAGGTAGACATGGGGTGGTAGTGGGGCCGTGAAGTCTGGGGGTTAGGGTGGACATCCTCCAGGTAGACATGGGGTGGTAGCGGGGGCCGTGAAGTCTGGGGGTTAGGGTGGACATCCTCCAGGTAGGCATGGGGTGGTAGCGGGGCCGTAAAGTCTGGGGGTTAGGGTGGACATCCTCCAGGTAGGCATGGGGTGGTAGCAGGGCCGTGAAGTCTGGGGTTTAGGGTGGACATGGTAGGCATGGGGTGGTAGCGGGGCCGTGAAGTCTGGGGGTTAGGGTGGACATCCTCCAGGTAGACATAGGGTGGTAGCGGGGCCGTAAAGTCTGGGGGTTAGGGTGGACATCCTCCAGGTAGACATAGGGTGGTAGCAGGGCCGTGAAGTCTGGGGGTTAGGGTGGACATCCTCCAGGTAGACATAGGGTGGTAGCAGGGCCGTGGAGTCTGGGGGTTAGGGTGGACATCCTCCAGGTAGACATGGGGTGGTAGCGGGGCCGTGAAGTCTGGGGGTTAGGGTGGACATCCTCCAGGTAGACATAGGGTGGTAGCGGGGCCGTGAAGTCTGGGGGTTAGGGTGGACATGGTAGACATGGGGTGGTAGCGGGGCCGTGAAGTCTGGGGGTTAGGGTGGACATCCTCCAGGTAGACATAGGGTGGTAGCGGGGCCGTGAAGTCTGGGGGTTAGGGTGGACATCCTCCAGGTAGACATAGGGTGGTAGCGGGGCCGTGAAGTCTGGGGGTTAGGGTGGACATCCTCCAGGTAGACATAGGGTGGTAGCAGGGCCGTGATGTTTGGGGGTTAGGGTGGACATCCTCCAGGTAGACATAGGGTGGTAGCAGGGCCGTGGAGTCTGGGGGTTAGGGTGGACATCCTCCAGGTAGACATGGGGTGGTAGTGGGGCCGTGAAGTCTGGGGGTTAGGGTGGACATCCTCCAGGTAGACATGGGGTGGTAGTGGGGGCCGTGAAGTCTGGGGGTTAGGGTGGACATCCTCCAGGTAGACATGGGGGTGGTAGCGGGGCCGTGAAGTCTGGGGGTTAGGGTGGACATCCTCCAGGTAGGCATGGGGTGGTAGCGGGGCCGTAAAGTCTGGGGGTTAGGGTGGACATCCTCCAGGTAGGCATGGGGTGGTAGCAGGGCCGTGAAGTCTGGGGTTTAGGGTGGACATGGTAGGCATGGGGTGGTAGCGGGGCCGTGAAGTCTGGGGGTTAGGGTGGACATCCTCCAGGTAGACATAGGGTGGTAGCGGGGCCGTAAAGTCTGGGGGTTAGGGTGGACATCCTCCAGGTAGACATAGGGTGGTAGCAGGGCCGTGAAGTCTGGGGGTTAGGGTGGACATCCTCCAGGTAGACATAGGGTGGTAGCAGGGCCGTGAAGTCTGGGGGTTAGGGTGGACATCCTCCAGGTAGACATGGGGTGGTAGCGGGGCCGTGAAGTCTGGGGGTTAGGGTGGACATGGTAGACATGGGGTGGTAGCGGGGCCGTGAAGTCTGGGGGTTAGGGTGGACATCCTCCAGGTAGACATAGGGTGGTAGCGGGGCCGTGAAGTCTGGGGGTTAGGGTGGACATCCTCCAGGTAGACATAGGGTGGTAGCGGGGCCGTGAAGTCTGGGGGTTAGGGTGGACATCCTCCAGGTAGACATAGGGTGGTAGCAGGGCCGTGATGTTTGGGGGTTAGGGTGGACATCCTCCAGGTAGACATAGGGTGGTAGCAGGGCCGTGGAGTCTGGGGGTTAGGGTGGACATCCTCCAGGTAGACATGGGGTGGTAGCGGGGCCGTGAAGTCTGGGGGTTAGGGTGGACATCCTCCAGGTAGACATGGGGTGGTAGTGGGGCCGTGAAGTCTGGGGGTTAGGGTGGACATCCTCCAGGTAGACATGGGGTGGTAGCGGGGCCGTGAAGTCTGGGGGTTAGGGTGGACATCCTCCAGGTAGGCATGGGGTGGTAGCGGGGCCGTAAAGTCTGGGGGTTAGGGTGGACATCCTCCAGGTAGGCATGGGGTGGTAGCAGGGCCGTGAAGTCTGGGGTTTAGGGTGGACATGGTAGGCATGGGGTGGTAGCGGGGCCGTGAAGTCTGGGGGTTAGGGTGGACATCCTCCAGGTAGACATAGGGTGGTAGCGGGGCCGTAAAGTCTGGGGGTTAGGGTGGACATCCTCCAGGTAGACATAGGGTGGTAGCAGGGCCGTGAAGTCTGGGGGTTAGGGTGGACATCCTCCAGGTAGACATAGGGTGGTAGCAGGGCCGTGAAGTCTGGGGGTTAGGGTGGACATCCTCCAGGTAGGCATGGGGTGGTAGCAGGGCCGTGAAGTCTGGGGGTTAGGGTGGACATCCTCCAGGTAGGCATGGGGTGGTAGCGGGGGCCGTGAAGTCTGGGGGTTAGGGTGGACATCCTCCAGGTAGACATAGGGTGGTAGTGGGGCCGTGAAGTCTGGGGGTTAGGGTGGACATCCTCCAGGTAGACATAGGGTGGTAGCGGGGCCGTGAAGTCTGGGGTTTAGGGTGGACATGGTAGGCATGGGGTGGTAGCGGGATGAAGTGAAGGGTCGTGAAGTCTGGGGGTTAGGGTGGACATCCTCCAGGTAGACATGGGGTGGTAGTGGGGCAGTGAAGTCTGGGGGTTAGGGTGTTTGGACTGCTAGCCGACCGGTTCCGCAGTCTGCTGGTAGAGTACTGAGACCCAAGTCGTTTGGGGATAAAGTAATCTGCTAAATGGTAGAAGGTACCGTGTGTACATTATTCTGACACAGTGAAATAGAAATAATTGCTAGTGGAGATGGAGCTTGCAAAGTCTGTTCTCCCTCTTTAATTACACTTTATTGCTCTTTATTTTATTTTGCTCTTGTACTATTTGCATACAAAGCTTATTTTATGCTTGTTAGAATATTTGTTGAATGTACAAGCGCTTTTGCTGCATGTATTGAAATAGGATTGCGAAGTTGTTACCATCATGTTGATTATTTTGTTAATCTTATGGGTTATATCTGTACCTATAGGTCTACATCAGGTCACCGTTGTGTGTCTGTCCCCTCTCCACAGGACTTCACCCCAGCCTACTGCAACGCCCTGAAGGTCTCTGCTGAGAAACACAACTTCCTCATCTTTGAGGACCGCAAGTTCGCCGACATTGGGAACACGGTGAAGCACCAGTACGAAGGTAAGGAATGAGGCTGACATCATGAGGGATGACATCAGTGTGAAAGATGGATTGACTTGGGACAAAAAAATGAAATTATGGGACATTACCTTTAGATGTGTATGGTATTTTCTTTAGTCAATGTGTTTCAATATAAATCAGCAAACTAGCTTTTGTGTTAATTTTCTAAATTGCCATTCTGTTTTTAATGCTATTGTTTTTTTTTACGTGGTAATTATTCCTTAAAAATATGTTTTATTTTACCAAATATCCAACACAACATTTCAATGTATATTTTTTAAGTCATTGTGTCAATGAGTCGTCTCCTCCCAATATGAATGTCGTTCACCCAGATGCATGATGGATAGATCCGCCTACCAGTTGGTACAGCCCACTGGATAGGCTGGTAGGCGGATCTATCCATCATACATCTGGGTGAACGCTCCCACTTGTGATGTCACTAGAGGGTAGACTTTGAACGGCTTGTAAACTAGGGGCCCTTTAACGACGCGCTTCTCTGTTGCTGTCTCCTAGGGGGCATGTACCAGATCTCTTCCTGGTCCCACCTGGTGAACGCCCACGCGGTGCCGGGTCCCGGGGTGGTGCAGGGCCTGCGGTCCGCGGGGAAGCCCCTGGGCCGCGCCTGCCTGCTCATAGCACAGATGAGCTCCCAGGGCTCGCTGGCTACTGGGGAGTACACACAGTCTGTGGTGAGATGAGCTCATTTTATACCTATGCTGTATTCATGTAGTGCTCGTCATGCACATAAGGGAAGACGTTTTCAACAAGGGGTGCTGATGCAAAGGTGTTAATTCATCACTTGAATTCAATGCGGATTGCTGCTGTTAAGAGAAATTAGAATAATGAATAACTGTGGTGTTTAGTTTAGCTTGGCACTGCTGACCATTTCCCCTAGTTGATCCATTTCACTGAAGTCAAATGAATAACATGTTTTTAACTCGCATTGGTTCTAAGTGTCGAGTGTCTTCACCGTGGTTTTGCGCTGTCATCCTTTTTCCCTTTATAGCTGAAGATGGCGGAGGAGCATTCGGACTTTGTGCTGGGCTTTATCTGCGGCTCCAAGATTAGCAAGAAGCCACAGTTCATCCACATGACACCAGGGGTGCAGATGCAGGCTGGAGGTAAGCGAAAATGTATTTCTGTTTCCATAAAATACATGGATTTTAGTATCGGAGACTGGTGCGTCTGGTCTATATGACAATCTGGCTAAAGAATAGGTTTGCTAGTTTGGCCTCTTCACGGATCGTCTTGTGATTCCAGACAGTATTTTGTCATTTGAGTCAGTATTGAATTTGTTGGCTTCTTCCTGTACTGATCTAGCTGGGCTAGAATGGAAGTTCAGGTTGTACTGATGCATGTCCAACACAGGCAAAATAGTTTAGTAGCATACGAAGGAAAGCATGTGTAACTTTGTCTGCTAATTTATTTAGCATTTTTCACCATCTAGTGTTTAAAGGCAAAGGGAAATTATGCCAAACTTATTCGTCATTTATAATTGCCTACAACACAGTGTTTGTTTAATGCCTGTTTGGGTGCTATTCAAATACAGTTATTATAACATTCTTGGAAGTAATTGGTAAAGCAGTTTACAGGTTGCACCCCTAGCTCAAACAATTATTATTTATAATGGTATCATAGTGTAATGGTAAGTTATATTTGGTGAAGATATTTTTTTTTCAAATTATTCTATTTAAGTATTTTGTTTAAAAAAAGTAATACAGCTCAGTGTTGAGCTGTTTTCAGCAAACCTGTGTCAAGATTCTTTACTTGTTTGGTTTGACTATTGTGGTGAAAAAAATCCAGTTATCATGCTCTCGCTGGGTCAACTACTACTCTACACCCTGATTGATCCCTCACATGGGCATTTCCTTTTGAATAGGTTATGTCAGCCAGTTCCTAACTCATACAGTTGTAGTGTCAAGTGGTATCTATTGACTGTCTTTTGTCGATTGGAGAACAGATAAAGGACTCTGTGACTCAATGATATGTTACCTATGTCGGGTGCCTGGGGTGGGGTCAAACTTACTGTATGCATACAATACACTGACATTAGGATCTGGGCCGGATTCTGTTAGAGAGCGGTCTCTTGTATGCATACATACAATACTTTTGCATTAATTCTCAAATTGGGCCAGAGTGACTTATGAGAAAATATTTCTTATGTTTATGAAAAAAAAAAACGTGCAAATTGCCACCCGTGGTAACTGGTATGGAGAATTGTGTGAATTCAGTGGTGAAGTTGTGTTCTGGTGTCGTGACATCCCTACTGGACACAGGATGGCACTGTTGCACAAGAAACGATTGTAAGCGCTCCATGAAATACTGTAGCTGTTTTTCTGGCGTCAACCCCCCCCCCCTCAGGCGACGGTCTGGGACAGCAGTACACGACGCCGGAGGAGGTCATCGCCACCAAAGGGTCTGATGTCATCATCGTGGGACGGGGCATCTTGGGAGCGTCTGACAGAGCGGAGGCTGCCGAGTCGTACAGGAAGGCGGGCTGGGATGCCTACCTGAAGAGACTGGGCCACTGAGGGCCAGGGGAACGCCCCTCGCGCCCCTTTCTCTCTCTCTCTGCCTTGACTCTCTTCAAGTGTGCGATTTGCATTTGGCATACACTTAAAGTATTCCTGTATCCAATTTGTATGTCTTTTGTACATTTAAACTCTTCTCTGGAATGAAAACTGCCCAGTAAAGTCACAGCTAGTGTTAGGGATACAGCAGTGCGTTCTCATGTTCCTCACAATTGTATGAATTTTAACACAAAGATCATATGAGGGCATTTCCTTTTTTTTAAACCGGTCTGCAAATCAACGGAATAATGTTTGATGGTTCGTTTTCCGTAAATGTGAATGTATGTCCGTCCTCATTTCATTAATGCATAACGTCGCACGTCCGTTGGTTCGGCTTGAAGTTGGCAGTTGGACTGCAAATGGGCCAAAAAAACGAACGTATTCTTATAACCTACAAATATTTTTTGTATTCATTATGCCCCACATGGGATTCATCTCTGTATCTCCAAGTAATTAACCTTTTTTTGTTCTGAAGTCGAGACATTAAAACCATTAAAACCTCCTTTTGTGGGTCAGAAACCTCTTATTTGTTTTGAGTGTGGGGCCAGTATGACCTGAAGCGATACCTGGGGGGGGGGGGGGGGGGGGGTGGACCTCATTATCTGGTCCCATCTATTGACTTCTATTGTTCAGCCTCCTGGTTCCTATTTGCCCAAGTAACTGTCCGGGCATCCGTCATGTGAATGCTCTTTCTGTGCAGCGTTGTTGAGATGGTCATCTGAACGGTTGCCTTATTATACACTCATTTTGTATAATCCTTCCTGTGAGTGTCTCCTCGGTAGGCCTCCCCTACGGATTGGTGTGCAGTTGAACTATAAGCGGAGTGTGTTTGGTCAGGTCTACTATAAATAGAGGCTTTGGTGCTGCTGCGGGACGTGCGCGCCTCCGTGCGTGCGTCCCTGGGTACTGTGCTGGGTACTGGGTAGGTACTGAGTACTGGGTAGTGGGTAGGTACTGAGTGCTGGGTACTGGGTAGGTCCTTAGTGCTGGGTACTGGGTAGGTACTGGGTAGTGGGTAGGTACTGAGTGCTGGGTACTGGGTAGGTCCTTAGTGCTGGGTAGTGGGTAGGTGCTGGGTACTGGGTACTGGGTAGGGGCTGGGTAGTGGGTAGGTACTGAGTGCTGGGTACTGGGTAGGGACTGAGTGCTGGGTAGTGGGTAGGTACTGAGTAGTGGGTAGGGACTGAGTGCTGGGTACTGGGTAGGTACTGAGTGCTGGGTAGTGGGTACTACTGGGTACTGGGTAGGGACTGAGTGCTGGGTAGTGGGTAGGTACTGAGTAGTGGGTAGGGACTGAGTGCTGGGTACTGGGTAGGTACTGAGTGCTGGGTAGTGGGTACTACTGGGTACTGGGTAGGTGCTGGGTAGTGGGTAGGTACTGAGTATTGGGTAATGGTATAGGTACTGAGTAGTGGGTAGGTACTGGGTAGGTAGCCTACTGAGTGCTGGGTACTGAGTAGGTACTGGGTAGTAGGTAGGTAGCTACTGGGTAGTGGGTAGGTACTAGGCACTGGGTATGTAGGTCCTGGGTAGGTACTAGGTACTGGGTAGGTACTAGGTACTGGGTAGGTACCAGGTACTGAGTAGGTACCAGGTAGTGGGTAGGTACTGGGTAGGTACTAGTGGGTAGGTACTGGGTAGGTACTAGGTACTGGGTAGTATAGTGGGTAGGTACTAGGTAGGTAACAGGTACTGGGTAGGTAACAGGTACTGGGTAGGTAACAGGTACTGGGTAGGTAACAGGTACTGGGTAGGTAACAGGTACTGGGTAGGTAACAGGTACTAGGTAGGTAACAGGTACTGGGTAGGTAACAGGTACTGGGTAGGTAACAGGTACTAGGTAGGTAACAGGTACTGGGTAGGTAACAGGTACTGGGTAGGTAACAGGTAGGTACTAGGTAGGTAACAGGTACTGGGTAGGTACTAGGTAGTGGGTAGGTACTGGGTAGGTAACAGGTACTGGGTAGGTACCAGGTAGGTACCAGGTACTGTACTAGGTAGTGGGTAGGTAACAGGTAGGTACTGGGTAGGTAACAGGTACTGGGTAGGTACCAGGTACTGGGTAGGTACCAGGTACTGGGTAGGTACTAGGTAGTGGGTAGGTAACAGGTAGGTACTGGGTAGGTACCAGGTACTGGGTAGGTACTAGGTACTAGGTACTGGGTAGGTACTAGGTAGTGTGTAGGTACTGGGTACTGGGTAAGTACTAGGTACTGGGTAGGTACCAGGTACTGGGTAGGTACTAGGTAGTAGGTACTAGGTACTGGGTAGGTACCAGGTACTGGGTAGGTACTAGGTACTAGGTACTAGGTAGGTACTAGGTAGTGTGTAGGTACTGGGTACTGGGTAAGTACTAGGTACTGGGTAGGTACTGGGTAGGGTGTCGGTCCACATGTCCCTAAACACTGATCAGACTATCGGGTCCACCATCAGCAGCACCAGGTCCAGGTCCATAGTGTAGTCCGCTCTATACGCCGAGGCCCTGGAGATTTGCAAGGCATATGGTATGGAAATGATGTGAGAGGAGGACCTGGACCAGGCGGACAGACCCATGGTGCAGGTGGGGCGTGTTATCGACATAGGTTGTGTGTGTGTGTGTGTGTGTGTGTGTGTGTGTGTGAGCGTGCATTCAGGTTACAAGATGGGGTGACGGGTGAGAGAGGATTGACGCCTCAAAGATTGTCTGGTAAGAATAATGGAGAGGTGTGTGTGTGCGTGGCTCACCTGTCTCTGTGTGTGCGTGTGTGTGTGTGTGTGTGTGTGGCTTTTGCCTCCCCAGCTCTCTTGTGTAAATATTGGATCAGAGCAACGCACCGAGCGACAGGTGTCCGTGCGCGCCCTAGGACCCCCCCCCCCCCCACACACACACACACACACCCTCCTCTCTCTCTCTCTCTCCCTCCCCCCTCTCTGGAGAGGGGTTGTGTGTGCGTGTGTGTGTGTGTGAGAGAGAGAGAGAGAGAGGGGGGGGGGGGGAGAAAGAGAGAGAGACAGAGAGAGACAGAGAGAGAGAGAGGGGGGGGAGAGAGAGAGAGACAGAGACAGAGAGAGAGAGAGGGGGGAGGGAGGGAGGGGGAGATGGAGAGGGAGGGGGAGGGAGGAGGAGAGAGGGAGGTAAAGAGGGAGAGAGAGAGAGAGAGAGAGAGAGAGAGGGGGGAGGGGGAGAGAGGGAGGAGGGGGAGAGAGGGAGGTATATAAGGTCGTACCTGTCACAACCCGCACACATTCGGTGTGACAAGATTTGCCCAAAAGCTGATCACATTGTAGAGGCAACCAGGTGCTTTTTTACACTTTTTCTTTCTTTTTTCTTTACTATGGCAACCTACAGAAATAGGACAATTAGTTAGTTAATTATTTAGTTAATTAGTCAGTTAGTTAGTTAGTTAGTTAATTCTCATGTTTAGTCGTGCTGATGTGTTTTGTTTTCCCAGGTTTTTTTTGTTTTTTTTGTGTCCGTCCCCCTGTGTGTCTCCGTGGACCTTTGTGTGCTGACTGTTGATGGTCTGTATCTGTGCTGACTGTTGACGGTCTGTATCTGTGCTGACTGTTGACGGTCTGCTGGCTGTTGACGGTCTGTATCTGTGCTGACTGTTGATGGTCTGTATCTGTGCTGACTGTTGACGGTCTGCTGGCTGTTGACGGTCTGTATCTGTGCTGGCTGTTGACGGTCTGTATCTGTGCTGACTGTTGACGGTCTGCTGGCTGTTGACAGTCTGTATCTGTGCTGGCTGTTGACGGTCTGTATCTGTGCTGGCTGTTGACGGTCTGTGTCTGTGCTGGCTGTTGATGGTCTGTATTTGCCTCACGTTGAGCCCCACGCACAATACCTGAAGGTGAAGTTTTGTTCGTTCGGCTCGCGTTAAGCAGGTACAGGTGTGCAACTGGAGACGCCGGAAGAAACCCACAAGAAATATCTTTTATATCATATTCTTTTTGTCATTTCGGGCTGCTTATCGGTAGGCCTGTTTCAAACTCATATTGTTTTTGTTGTGTAAAGGGGATGTGCGTGTGTGTGTGTGTGTGTGTGTGTGTGTGTGTGTGTGTGTGTGTGCGCAGGCCTGATGTGGGTCTGTAGTTACGTGTCACTCGGAGCTGAGCTTATTTGCATGCAGGTGCACGTTGGCTTATTTGCCTTAACTGGGGAACAGACTTCAGGATTCAACATTGATGTTTATGGCAATAATGGAAAAATACTAATAAGGCAGCAAATGTTATGATCAAATGTCAAATTGATTTTTTCTTTCTTATTTATTTATTATAGGCTATGTAGACTGATGTTGCACCTGTTTTTCTTTTTTTTTCTTTTTTCAAGCAATGTCCAACTATTGTCCCATAGCCTATAAGTATATAGGGTGTAAATCTTTATCTTTTTTTGTTGTTGTTGTTGTTGTAATTCACTGTAGGCCTATTCTTAGACTACACACATTTTACAGATTGACTGTAGTTAGGATTCTCCATTTTTCTTTTTTCTCCACACTCTTCTTCCTCATCTTCACTGGTTACAATATAGTTTTGGTTATAACCATCTTTGAGGGTCAAAACAGGCCAATGGCCAATGCTTTCTCTCCACTGACATCCACCCCGCCCCCCCCTCGCCCCCCCCCCCCCCTCCTCCCCCCATAATCATTTTCCCATTTTGGGCATTCATGGAGATAGCGTATTTTCCACTGTGGGTCAATTCATTACCATCCGTGTCCTGCGTCACGCACACGGGCTGCAGGCAACCATCAGCCACAGCAGCAGCGGGGCTTAATGGAAGGTTATGTTAATCTTTAACTAACCATTAACCTCACACACACACACACACACACACACGCACACACACACACACGCACACACACACACACACACACACACACACACACACACACACACACACACACACACACACACACACACACACACACATAGACACACACACACACACACACACACACACACACACACACACACATACGCTACACACAGTTATCTGATAGGGAGCATCTGCCATTTGAATGCTTGGAAGCAGTCCGCCATTGCCACATAGTTTATTGTTTAATAGTTGTTTTATCGCTAGGCCTGTAGGACTAACTGCTCAGTTAGGCCTACAGGAAAACATGGGAAAATAATATAAATGTGCTCTTTTATTTTTGTGGTTTATACTGACTTTACCAGTCCTTTAATCTTGTTCCACTGTTTTCAATAAAGCAGTTTCACGGTTTATGGAAATATTTTTTGTATTCTCATTCATTGAGAACTTTTACCTGAAGGCCTATTCTTCTCAATTACTAGTAGGAATACACGTTAATAGGCGAATATCAAATCCCACACAAGTCGTTATTACTGCCTTTGTTCTTACATTCGTTTCTTCCTGTTGTTTGTACAAGACGAGTCTGAGAAACCAGTTTGTATCCAAACAGTAGTCCATCATTTTTTACAACCTCATGAATAAAAAAATAGTCACAATTAATCAAAACTACAGACTAATTCCTGCACTGATCTTGCTGGGCTAGAATATAATAGTTTAGTAGCATACGAAAGAAAGCATGTGTAACCTTTTTGTCACCTATACAATTTTTAATAACTGAAGGTTGGCCTTCAGTTTATGCTTCATTAGGCCTATAATAGCCTACATTATACACATGGCATGTGGCAAAAACAGGTGCAAACAAACCAACTCACTTTCTATAACAAGATTATTACTGTATTATAAGAAAGTTTACAACGGCGCAACATTTCTGTGTTTGTATTTGTATTGGTCCAGTACAATAACCAATTCACTAATTAAATCGCATGAAAAATAATTGAACAAATAACCCAACTGAACTCTAAAAAAGAGATATGGAGACATCAGGTGACAACACATGTAAAAAGACTTCATCATTCAGCCGTGTGTCTATTTGCCTCGGCTCGAAAGGCTCCAGTAAATATTTGCTTAAAGCTGGAGGAAGGGGAGGAAGGGGAGGCGCGCACTGCTCCGTATCCTGGTGACGGAGGCTGCGCCGGGGCCTGATTAGCCTAACTGGTCCTGCCGCGGCGGCTCCGCCCAGCCTCAACATCCACCCTCGCTGCAGGCGCACAATATGCTGCCGAGCGCCTGGGAATATGAATAAATAAATGACTCCTTTTGTTTCATGAAACACAAACAAGTAAAAAAAAAAAAAAAGATGAATGATTAATGTGTCGTATCATCACATAAAGTAGTGTGGTGGAAACAGTTTGTTTTGTTTTGTGAGGGCACTTGTAAACCAGCAGGTGCATCTATATCCTATCCGTACATGTGTAACCATTAATTTAAGTTTCCATGGAAACTCAACAGAAATATAAGCACTTGTTTGCTCGGGTCGGGAATACCAGGATCACATCAAGTATTGGTAGTCTCCATTTACAGTTACCCAGGTTATTGAATCTGTGTTAAGAGTTTAGTCGCTGTTGTTTGGCGTTCACCTACCGGTTAACAACGGTAATTACGCGGTAACCGGGATACTTGGGTTACCAAGTAACCGTTGTTTTCGCATCCTGTACCTGGAAATGACCCTTTTACTTGTAATTCTGTGAAAGAAAGCAGAGCTAACCACGTAAGCATGTGCATCTGTATGATGCATTTCCAGTCACTGAGTTTCCCTCCTAATTCACAATATACATATATGAGATCCTATAAATACCATACAAGCACATGTTCTCCTCGGTCAAACCTAATGGCTTCGGCTGCCCCCTCCATCAACCCATGAACTCTGCAGTGTGTTCCTGCCGCTGTGCAGCCGTATCATTAGGACCACTTCATATCACCAGTGGGAAAAGGTGATTACATTTGTGGTGCCTGCTCAACTGCTGACTGCTATCTGTGGTGCGACAAGAGCTACCCTAGGGCTGTGTGTGTGTGTGTGTGTGTGTGTGTGTGTGTGTCTATGTTTTACATGTGTGTGTGTGTGTGTGTGTAACCCTAACCCTAACCCTGTCTGTCTGTTTCTGCGTGCGTGTGTGTCTGTGTTTCTGTTTGTGTTTCTGTGTGTCTTAGTCTGTGTATGTGTGTTTGTGTGTGCAAGTGTCTTTGTTTGTGTGTAAGTGTCTTTGTTTGTGTGTGCGTGTGTGTGTGTGTGCGCGCGCACGTGTGTCTTTGTGCATGTGTCTGTGTCCAGGTGCATGCGTGAGGTGTGTGTGCACAACTGTTTCTTGCTAGGGCCCACCCCAGGCTGTGTGTGTTTCCTCTGACAGTTAAGGAGGTTTAGCGATAATAAGGAGTCATGCAAATCACAGCGGTCGGTTCTGTCCGCCGATTGGCCGGGGACAGAACCTTTTACCTGTGACATCACCTGGGCTGGTCACGCAGTGGCATCACAGGGAAGTTCCACCCTATGTTGTACTTACAAGGTGTATTTATTGTTGACGATGTACTTATTTACAACTCAACCTGTTTTTTTTTGTTCCCATGTAGTCACTCCAGATACTGTAGCCTTCAACTTCAGTTTAAAGTGTAGATAGTGTTGTAGATGTACCTTTTTGCTTAATTAGTTATACCTTAGAAGATAGTTAGTTAGATGTGTCGGATCAGTCAAATGTGTCGACTGTATATATCTTGTGTTCATCAGCATGAAGAAAATCTTCCTTTAGTGGTCAATGGAAGAAAATGTTACGCTTTTAATAGGAAAAAAAGTCAATGTATGACATATTTGCATATCATTATCATATCATACTGAAATGTGCATTTTGCCCAGCGGGTGTTGGTGTAAGAAGCACTACTCTTATCTTATTGCTCAGAGAAGACCTTGCAGTGTTGAGCGGTGTGCTAACATAATATAATAATAACTGTGCAAAGCAGGCATAATCCTTAAACATGGTTTGTTAATTCCTTTCAGCAGCTATTCAAGACTCAATAAGTCCCCCGGGCGGACAGTCCTTGGCAGGGTTGGCTTGTGTTGGTTTGGGAGTAATGCTTTGCATAGGACATTTACAGACCGTTTTTACAAGCACATTTACGAGTGCTCTTGAGCAAAACAAATCACCCAACACTTCAAGGTGTTGTTTTTAGTGAAGGTGGTCATACTGCTCAACCCCCCAGGTACGGACAGCTGTCTATGGCGGTGTGTGTGTGTGTGTGTGTGTGTGTGTGTGGGGGGGGGGGGTTATTTAGCCCTGTCTGAATAAATAGTGCTAAGTAAAAATGTAGGAAGGCCCTCCCAGGTGTTTACATGTTTTGTTTGCACGCTTTGTTTATATATGTTACATATCACATGTTTATAACCTGTATTTCCTCCACACATCAATTCAATTTAATACAATATTGTATATGAATGCAATATTGTCATATACAGTATATTCCAGTGACTAGGTCATGTTTAGTTCCAGTTATGTCATGTTGAGTCCAGTGACTAGGTCATGTTTAGGTCCAGCTTTGTCATGTTGAGTCCAGTGACTAGGTCATGTTTAGTTCCAGTTATGTCATGTTGAGTCCAGTGACTAGGTCATTTTTAGGTCTAGTTATGTCATGTTGAGTCCAGTGACTAGGTCATGTTTAGGTCTAGTTATGTCATGTTGAGTCCAGTGACTAGGTCATGTTTAGTTCCAGTTATGTCATGTTGAGTCCAGTGACTAGGTCATGTTTAGTTCCAGTTATGTCATGTTGAGTCCAGTGACTAGGTCATGTTTAGGTCTAGTTATGTCATGTTGAGTCCAGTGACTAGGTCATTTTTAGGTCTAGTTATGTCATGTTGAGTCCAGTGACTAGGTCATGTTTAGGTCTAGTTATGTCATGTTGAGTCCAGTGACTAGGTCATTTTTAGGTCTAGTTATGTCATGTTGAGTCCAGTGACTAGGTCATTTTTAGGTCTAGTTATGTCATGTTGAGTCCAGTGACTAGGTCATTTTTAGGTCTAGTTATGTCATGTTGAGTCCAGTGACTAGGTCATTTTTAGGTCTAGTTATGTCATGTTGAGTCCAGTGACTAGGTCATTTTTAGGTCTAGTTATGTCATGTTGAGTCCAGTGACTAGGTCATGTTTAGTTCCAGTTATGTCATGTTGAGTCCAGTGACTAGGTCATGTTTAGTTCCAGTTATGTCATGTTGAGTCCAGTGACTAGGTCATTTTTAGGTCTAGTTATGTCATGTTGAGTCCAGTGACTAGGTCGTGTATCCTTGGGCCAGTGTGGGCTGAGCAGAGGTGTTCTGAGCAGATGTCACCTGCCACAGCCTGTTCCCTTTGTCCGCACCTGGATTAGTCACTATAGCAACCTCCCACCTGAAGCAGGCTATCTACTGTGTGTGTGTGTGTGTATGTGTGTGTGTGTGTGTGTGTGTGTGTGTGTGTGTGTGTGTGTGTGTGTGTGTGTGTGTGTGTGTGTGTGTGTGTGTGTGTGTGTGTGTGTGTGTGTGGACGTGTGTGTGTGTGTGTGTGTGCATGTGTGTGGGCGTGTGTGTGGACGTGTGTGTGCATGTGTGCGTGCGTGTGTGTGGGCATGTGCATGTGTGTGTCTCTTGGCTAATTAATTAAATGGTCCGCAATTGCCTAACGTAGATTTAAACTAAGACCTGTCCCTTGTATTTCATGAAGTGTATTTCATGTTTTTTATGTCGGAGAAAGGAAATTACGTTTCCTTTTTATTTGCCTAGTAATTTAATTATTGTGAGGGTGTAAGGTCCGTAAAGAAAAAACAATTCTAACACCAGGACAACGCAAAAAAAAGGGGGCAATGACACAGAATATATACAGTTGTTCTGTGGGCTGTAGTTACCGGTGAGAAGCCGTGTCTTTTATTTCTAAATCGACACTGGGACTCGAGTCGAGGCTCCGGACGCTTTAGTCACCATGGTGAGCTAGTCTGCTCGTCAGTTAATGTGTTAATGCATCAGGTACATGCATGGATAGCACACACACACGCACGCACACACACACACACACACACACATGCACACACACACACACACACACACACACACACACACACACATGCACACACACACACACACACACACACACACAGTAGCTTCACTGTGTTTCAGAGAAGAGAGCTACGTACACTGTAAAGGTACATGCAAATACATCGAGTTGAATTTGGCTGGAAAATGAGCTGTCTGTAGTACGTGTGTGTGTGTGTGTGTGTGTGTGTGTGGGTTGTATGAATGCACCGTTCATACATACAGAGGGAAGGACCTACAGCTAAACTAATTTAATTAGATCATATGGGGGATGACAGACCACACACACACACGCACACACACACACATACGACTATTGTTGGGTTGGGTTGTGTTTGTATGATTGCTAAGGCGTCACCTAACATATACATTAAGGTAACATTTACATTTTCATAACTGACACACACACGCACACACACGCACGCACGCACGCACACACACACACACACACACACACACACACACACACACACACACACACACACACACACACTCAGTCCACAGGGTACACAAGTACAGCAGCTGTGTCTATGTCTTTCTCTGTCCTTTCACCTGGCCATCACCTGCTCTAGCGTCAAGAATGAACTGGTCTCTCTCTCTCTCTCTCTCTCTCTCTCTCTCTCTCTCTCTCTCTCTCTCTCTCTCTCTCTCACTCTCTCTTCTTGGTTAATAGGAAACATTGAGAGTGCTGCTTCTATAAAGTACAAAACAGAAATTAATATATACAGTAATACCACATATAATGGTATATTATTTATGTGTGGCTGTTATATTCACCACTAGATGTCACCAAAGATACAGTTTTGACGCACAGCAGGTGTGCTTATGACTGGAAGGCAGTGTTAAAGCACAGCAAAACCGGTGTTGCGTCATGAATGAACATAATTGTCTGTGTTCAAACACAACTGATTAATGTTTATTAGTACATAGTGTTATATATATATATATATATATATATATATATATATATATATATATATATATATATGTATATATATATATATATATATATATATATATATATATATATATTTATATATATATATATATATTTATATATATATATATATATATATATATGGAGGAAAAACATATTACAATACACATGTATTAGACAATGTGGCCAACTGTTAGCAAACCAGTATTTCTATTGCATGTAAATAGATCAGTATGTTACAAAGAATATAATGAGTGGGCACTGATCAATGAAATTAATTTTGTTGGACTTATGATGTCACCGTCACTCAAACACACACACACACACACCATACACACGCACATGCACGGACAAACACACACACACACCATACACACGCAAATGCACGGACACACACACACACACACACACACACACACACACACACACACCACATTACCCCCTGGTTTTACTCGACACAATACAGTTACCTCATTGTCAAACACAAAGAGCAAACAGAAGTGCGTTGTTCTATATTAGTCTGAAATGTTCAGCATTGCTGTATATTGTGTCTTATTTGTTGGTTGGGATTCATAATGCATGTGTATATTGTAAGTATTCTCAAATTAAACAGAAATGTCTACGTTTTTTGTGTGATCCCAAGGAATATACACATCATTCCAACTGAAATACTTTCACATGTCGGATACTTTTTTTCTATATAAAATATATAAATATATAAAAATGTGCCTGTTTGTCCACAATGTTTGTACAAACCACATTTGAATCTTATGTATATTGCTGTTGGGAGTGAAGTAAACATATTTCCCCGATTCACTTCTCATCCCTTTAGTATCGTCTCTCAACCGCACCCCAAGGTGTATCGAGGCAAAAAAAACAAACAGAAAAATGATGCAATATTTAAATAATCATGACTCAAGTCTGGGAGTCAGAATGTACTTCTATGTACAGTTCCTCCGTTACGGGTATACATTGGTCCATGTTTCTATTTGGTAGGAAATACAAGTAGTGATAATAAAGGGATAATAATAATCCCTATAAAATAAAGGGATAATTGTTCTTGGATTTGGAAGATGCCCTAGCGCTGTTTCTGTGTGCTGTTCATTAGACCATTCAACCATTTCGGTACCTTCTCCTCTTCTCTTAGGTACCCAGAGAATACAGAGAGAGAGATGGAGGGAGAGAGAGAGAGAGAGAGAGAGAGAGACAGAGACAGAGACAGAGACAGAGAGACAGAGCGAGAGATCAGTCCACAATAATGCGTCCATTCAGTAATCAGTGATCAAAATGTCGTGTCAGTGTGTTGCCATTGTGTGCGCCTGTGTCAGGTGGCCGCCCGCTACACCACTGAGCATACTGATGACTCGGTCGCTTTGGGGCTCTGCGGACAATGGCCCCCGGGAGCCCCCACAAAGCGCCGGCTCATTCCCCCCCTCTTTCAGCGGGGGCCCGCTCAGCTGCTGAGTGTGCAAGGCTCGCGGGCCGACCCCCTATAAAAACGCAGGCGGTGGTCCTTGCACTTACATTCATTATACTGGATCTGTCCCACCTCAGTACTGTCTGTGAGTATCTCCACCCACCTGCCTACCTGCCTACACCTACCTTCCTGTACCTGCCTGCCTGCCTCCCACACAGGGGCCACACGGAGGGGAAAGGGTGTGGGGGTACAGCCTGGGCACACTTGGGGGAGGAAAATCGACCAAATGAAACTGTTTGGATGGCTTTAGGTTGCAGTTTGGTTTGGCATTGCTAGTCGATGACACATTGAGGATCAGGAGGATCTGAGAGAGCTGACTGATGTCGGGAGTATTTTATATTTTATATAGGGTTTTTTTGGCTTTTTAGGGATATGTTGTTTTTTTTAATCAGCTTTTGGTTTCAAATTTACAGGAAAGAAAGCATATAGGGCCCTACGTCTAGGGGTCAAAAAGGTGACACATAGACCTGGAATGGAAACCAGTGGCTCTTCAACATGAATGCTTATAACAAGCCAGCTTAGATTTTCGGTGTAGAATTGAACCCAAAGTCTCTTCTCCCATTTGATGTTTCCCTCATTTCTAATCCAAACACCATCAAGCCAAACCATATATCCACCATATATATATATAACACAAACTAGGCTCCTGTTTCCCAGTTTGAGCTCTGTTTCCAACCTTTCATGCCTTCCCTCTGTGTCGTGGGCAGAAAGCATCCCCTGTTGCAAGAACCAACCGACCAACCAACCGCCGCCATGAACACTCAGCAGATGGAGCAGATGGGTCAGTTCAAGATCACCGTGTGGGAGGAGGAGAACTTCCAGGGCAAGCGCTGTGAGTTCATGCTGGAGTGCCAGAACATCATGGAGAGGGGCTTCAACAAGATCCGCTCCATGAAGGTCGAGAACGGACCGTAAGTCTCCCTACCTACAAAGGCTACCCTGTGTTTTTGGTTGTGCGTCTCCTCCCCAAAGGGGTCTGTGTGTGTGTGTGTGTGTGTGTGCGTGTGCGTGTGCGTGTGTGTGTGCGCGTGTGTGTGTCTTCCTTTGGTAGCTTTGGAAAGGTTGGCCAAATATTGCCCTCAGCCCCGCCCCCACCCAGCCCAAAAACAATTAATAATAATAATAATCTGCAACTGAATTCCAAAAAAAAAAAAAAAAAGGGAAGAGCTTATATGTGTGATAGAGATGATATAGTGACATTTACTTACATGTAATTTGTCTGTCTGTCAGGGTCACACACACTGCGAGACGTGAGGGTTGCAGCAGTTGGGGTCATGATGACGACAGACAGTCAGAGGCAGGAGGCGGTCACGTGACACATAGTCAATATATGCACACAGCACACACACGCCGTTAGCAGAAACAAACAATATTCATTTTGTGTTGTTTTTTTTTTGTTGTTTTTTTAAAGCCGTCCGACCGGTACTACTACACACACTCCCTAGGTATATTCAACACGTCGCTAAGGACTTTAAACGTGAGCTATTACCGCGTATTATTATTATTATTTCCTGCTTGGCAGCTGCTTGAGCCGGGGGGGGGGAGGGGGGGAACAAAAAATGGCGGTCTGACTGACTGGCCATCAGATAAGGGCTCGGATAGCAGGCGCGGTAGCAGCAGCAGTGAACCGCAGTGTTTAATGTTTGCTCTGGGCTTTGTGTTCCCACTGACAAAAGGGGGAGAGAGAGAGAGAGACGTGCGGCTGTTTTCACTAAAAGGGCGATGCGTATTAGACGCCCGTTGAGCGCCATTGTTCGGCTCCAACACCGACACTGTTGCGGTTTTTCGGTTCGGCTCCTCCTGTTGCTCTTGTTTGTTTGTGAGCATGTGTGTTTTTTTTGTTTGTTTTTACGCAGCAGATAGCGAGAGATGGGGGTGAGGAGGGGTGTGTGTGTGTGTGGGGGGGGGACAGAGAGAGAGAGTAATATACGTGTGCGCATGCGCTTTTCTTTGTGGTCGCCTCTTTCTTTCTGTTGAATATTGTTGAGTTGACATTGTGCCCTTATTCCCTATTCCATATCCCCATCTCCCCTTTCCTCTCTCCTCACATCCTCTCCCCCCTCTGCTCCTCCTCTCCCCTCCCATCCCATCCTCCCCGTTTTTCTCCTCTCTCCTCTCCTCATCCTTCTCCTCCTACCTCCCCCACCCCTTGTCCTCCCCTCTCCTCTCCCTTATTCTCCTCTCCCCTCTCCTCATCCTTCTCCTCCTACCCCCCTTGTCCTCCCCTCTCCTCTCCCTTATTCTCCTCTCCCCTCTCCTCATCCTTCTTCTCTCCCCTTCCCCCTGCTCCTCCTCTCTCCCTTCCCCTCTTTCCTCCTCCTCTCTCCCTCTCTCTCTCTCTCTTGCTCCTCCTCATTCATCCCCTCTCCTCTCCCTTATTCTCCTCTCCTCATCCTTCTTCTCTCCCATCCCCTCTGCTCCTCCTCTCTCCCTTCCCCTCTTTTCTCCTCCTCTCTCCCTCTCTCTCTCTCTTGCTCCTCCTCATTCATCCCCTCTCCTCTCCCTTATTCTCCTCTCCTCATCCTTCTTCTCTCCCATCCCCTCTGCTCCTCCTCTCTCTCTCTCTCTCTCTCTTTCTCTCTCTCTCTCTTGCTCCTTCTTCCTCCTCCTCCTCCAACTCCTCTTCCTCCTCCTCCTCCTCCTCCTCT
Organism: Merluccius polli; assembly: GCA_030340625.1. Lineage (NCBI taxonomy): Eukaryota > Metazoa > Chordata > Actinopteri > Gadiformes > Merlucciidae > Merluccius > Merluccius polli. The sequence goes on along the minus strand of JAOPHQ010005723.1, from coordinate 113,712 downwards.
CCAGCTGGGTGGGCTATGAGTACCCTGAGTTCCAGGGCCAGCAGTTCATCCTGGAGAAGGGAGACTACCCCCGCTACGAGGCCTGGAGCGGAAACAGCGGCTACAGAACCGAGCACCTGCTCTCTTTCAGGCCCATCAAGTCCGCCGTGAGTCTCCACATGTAACGAATAAAAGTACAAATAAAACGGTTACTAAAACGGTAACTACCTACCCCAGTGAGATTTCACCAAAATAAACACACGGCGACATAAAATCATCGGTCACTTATTGAATCGAATGAAGAAAATCGATCGTTCTTCTTCCGCCGAGCGATATAGTTCCTCATGACAGCCAAACGGTTGCCAAGCAATACAGGCTTTAGCATACAGCCGCTTTATTACTAAGAAGATGAATTGTTGTGCGGCCCACAGGTGTGTGTGTGTGTGTGCGAGTATTTTACAATGACTGAGCCAATCAGAATCAAGGACCAGAACTCTCCGTTTCATACATTTATATATATATTATATACATATATTAAAACTAATAACGAAAGAAATCGCCGTACGATCTCCCGAAAGACCGCTGAAAGCTCAGGGCGGGATATCGCGCCGCAGACGATGATGGATTGACCCGCGGTTTTACTCGACATCTCAGAATCGTTGCGTGGAAGACGTCGGAATGATAAAAACGAACCAAAGCCCAACGCATTCCCGCCTTTACCCGGATCTCACTGTGGCCATATCTCTCTCCATCTCCCTCCCAACAGAACCACAGTGACAGCAAGGTGACCCTGTACGAGCTGGAGGACTTCCAGGGCCGCAAGTTCGAGATGTGCGATGACTACCCTTCCCTGCAGGCCATGGGCTGGTGCAGCAAGGAGGTGGCCTCCATCAAGGTCAACTCTGGAGCGTAAGTATGCCACGGAAAGGACCATATCTCCCCCTCCTCTCTCTCTCTCTCTTTGTCCTCTCTCTCTGTCTCTCTCTCTCCCTATCATATTTCTGTCTTTGTTTTCTGCTATTCCCACGGGATTTCCATTCAAACATGCTACATTTGCATTAGCGGTGGATGCTGATTTCACTGGATCGCATATCTAATCACAAATCTCCCTCTCTCACCCCCCTCCCTCCCTCCCTCTCTCTCTATCTCTCTATCTCTCTATCTCTCTCTCTTTCTCTCCAGCTGGGTGGCCTACCAGTTCCCCGGTTACCGTGGATACCAGTACATCATGGAGAGGGACAGGCACCAGGGCGAGTACAGGCACTACAACGAGTACAGCACCCAGGCCCACACCAACCAGGTGCAGTCCATCCGCAGGATCCAGCACTAAGCCCTCCGACCCCCACCACCGCACACCCCTCCACCTCCACCACCGCCACCCCACCACCACCCCTCCACCTCCGGGCCCCGTCTCTCACCCCAGGCCCACCGGCACCACCGAAGAGCAGGCGGCCTAGCTACTAGCTATCGTTCTATCTATTGCATATTGTATTGATATCACCTTCTTCTGCCGGCATGCAGTCGCATTCGTAGGCAATAAAGGCTTTTCTTCAAAACTGAGACTGAAACACGGGTCATCTGTCATTTCATCCTAGAGCGGGATACGGTGTACATAGCGCGGATAGGGGGTGTTCAATGGTCCAGCCAAAAGGGTCCCGGGTTCAATTCCCATGTGTCCAAGGGCCTGTAGGCATCTTTAGGGGTTGTTGACCTCTGTACCTGTTCCTCCATGACCTTATTAGTAAGTTACACTTTCGATAAAAGTGTCTCCTAAACGGATTAATAATAGTAACACTTGAGCATTCAATGGGAATAATGCGTCGGTGTGTCACTTTTAACGAAAAATGTGACTGGTTTGCGATACAGTTTGGTGCCACGGTGCCATTGGTTGAAAACAAAATATGCATAGTGTCAGTATTAACTAACATTTTTTTAGGTTACGGTTTTAGGATACAATAGCAGTGATAGAAAAGCAAAAACAGCTCTGCCAGCTCAGCCTTGCCTGTTGCATTAGATGTTTGTATGTTTGCATGATATATTTTGACCCACATTTCTAGCAATAGAAATACCCCCCCCCCCCCTCCAAATATTGTTCAAACGTGTTGCAATGTGAAATTGATAATTATGGGAAATGATCAGGTTACATTTACTACACACCCGTATAGGCGACAGCAATGCACAGCTCAAATGCATTGCAACCTGACCACAACACACTGTGATTATGAGTGCATCGCTATAAGTGCACAAACTTCACTTCATACAGCAGTATACCTGCTGACTACGGTCCCAAGTCCCGCTTAACCGTAGTCTGTGTGTGTGTACATTACTTGAGTTGCAGTCATCCACATCCTTGAGCAACATCCTTGTTGGATACACACACATGCACAAACACACACACACACCCACATTTGGTCACGAGTCTGAAGTCACAGAGGCAAAGCAGTCCCACACCCAAACCAGGATCTTTTAATGAATGTTCAACCATACACACACCTTTCACAAATACACATTCCTCCGTGGCCACTGATTAAAACGACGCGGCGCTAGGAGCCCGCAGTGGGGCCCCGCAGACCGCAGGCGCTGCGTCGCAACGCAGCACCTCTCAGGTGAGTTAAATTCAACATGTAAACTGAAATAGTAGTTTAGCCCGAGGAATAGTCATGATTGAAAGACAGATCAATAATTATGGTATTTGTTGATTTAATTATATATATATATATATATATTTAAAAAATATTTTTTTATTTTTTAAATTTTTTTTTATTTTTTTCATTTTGATCAGACGATAATTGGATCGGTAAAAAGATGAAGATGTACTTTATTAATCCCACATTGGGGAAATTCTTGTAAGAAACAACCTAAGAACCCAATACGGACGAACGAGGCCTTTGCAGTTTTTTTTACATTTTATTTTGTATAAAGGCCCATTTATATTCAAGTAGTCTAATCCTGTGTTACTGTAATCTGTTGTCAAAAAGCAGCTTGTGTTGAAGTGCATGCCATGCCATGGTGACCCACTGGGACCTTGAGCCTGTCTCCCACCACATGGAGGACCGTCAGGTCGACGCACCATCTCGCATTCGAGGCTTGTTTTAAGTTGCCTGCGACGTGTACTTGAACACAGGCAGCTAAAGCAAGTCTGGTATGCCAGAGACACACCTACTGGCAGCCACCTGACTGTCAGACACAGAGAGAGAGAGAGAGAGAGAGGGGGGGGGGGGGGGGAGAGAGGGAGAGAGACTATTTACAGCGCCAGTCCACCAAGGGTCCCATCTTAATTGAGCCAGTGACAGTCATACCTGTTATGGTTGGTCTGTGCTTTTACCAGAATAGCATGAGTCAATGTGCAATTCAAACCAACATATAGTTAACATGTAGGTAAAGTAGCCTAATGCTGCGCTGGAGTATGAATAGGCCTATATTCAAACGCATGCAATAACTAGTGTAACCTGACGAGAGTGTCAATAGCCATGCCCTTTTTTCTGCCTTACAATCAGTTTTTAAAATCAATTGCATGAACAAACGAATTGATCCACACACCGTGTTGGCCTACAATGTCCACCAGGACCAGTCCGTAAAGGAGACCAGCCTGGAGGCCCACTGGGTTTAGATACGTGGCCTGAAGGAGCAATGCTGGTCATGTGGGAAAAACACAATTATCCTTTTCTTCATTGATATTGTAACTGTAACTGTAAGTTATATTAATATATAATAATATAATAACAATAAAGAATAATAATAATTATTATTATTATTACTATTATTATTACTATTATTATTATTATTATTATTATTATTATTATTATTATTATTATTATATAATTATTATTATTATTAGTATTATTATTATTAATAATTAATAATAATCATTATTATTATTTTGTATTCAATGTATGTTACTTTAACCTGCTGTTGTGTTATAGCCTTGTTTGTATGCCGACAATAAAATGCAACAATTAAATGTTGTTTAGGTCCTATGTGTTTCGTTGTTTTTGTTGTTATGTTGCATATTCAAATCAATTTGATTACAGGCGATATTTCATACATCCTCATTCACAAGTAACTGTAAAAGCATAAGGACGCTCTGGTCCAATTTGACATGTTAAAAAACGCAACATTAAAAAACGAGTTACAAACAAGTCGGCCCAATAGGTTGATGCCATCAATGACGTCCGGAGGTCGTGGTTTTTTACAATTGCCAGCCCATCCCGTCCCTATTTGAAGCTATATAACCTTAAACCCACAAGCAGCAGGCTGGGCTGGGGGATGAAATGTCCCTGTTTTCTCATGCGCACTCAGCCGTGCGTTTCAAGGTAAATATGCTTTTTTCTCCCCCCCACCCCCCCCAGACATGCAGCACAGTCTGTGTTGTTTGCCGAGAGGTAAAGAGGTGGAAAAGTGAGGAGGATCTGAACTGGTTTCCATGTCAAACACTTCAATTCACCATAGAAACTGAGATCTTAACGCGGAAACTTTATTAAACTGTGATGGCGCATTGATAAGGCCGAATTTCTATCGGCCTCTTTTTATTGTGCGCACCGGGCACACTGACAGAGGTAAATTGCTCTTTTAATTAAAGCAATGCACCAGGGGAAATTGCTGTCTGAATATTGTCTCAGAGATGGGGGCCAGTGACAGTTGCCTAGAAACTTCCATCTGTCCACCGCATTTATTCCTGATCCCAGTTATGAGATAAAGTTTAATAAAAATCTTTACACCACCACCACCAACCACCACCACCACCACCACCTCCAACCACCAACCGCCGCCGCCGAAATGAAACCCAAGGCGTCGTGAAGCAGCCCAACACAATGAGGCAGGACTGCGACGGGAACCTCATGTTCAACATGTACCTCTCAGGTTGGTCCTCACATTATAGGCTAATAGGCTTTTCTTTTTCCCTTTTTCTTTTCTTTCTTTTTTTCTAAGACCAGGGTTTAAAGCCCAGGGTCCATCTCTCTCCTCTCCATCCCTGATTCGCTGTCCCCCTCCCCCCCCCCACCGCACGGGTTCGTGTTCAGCCGCCGGTTCAGCCGCTGAAAGCTCGTCTCCTCTTTTGTCGGAAATCGGATATCCTTCTTCCTGGACGCGTTTCCTGCGGCGGCTGCGGCTGCGGCGCGCGGGGAGAGAGAGAGGCGCGCAGAGGGCGCGCCTGCAGGCGCACACGCACGGAGGACAAGATGATTAGAGACACACTTTAACATTAACATTAACACTTTTTTATTAACAACACGTTTTTTTTTACATTTATTTATTCATTTTCTAATTTTTATTATTAGGCCCTCTATTTTGTATTTGCATTTATTTGCATTTTCCTGATAATAGGCTCTGTTTTTTTTTATGTATGGTGTTGACCGTTGTTTCTTTTTTATTTTAGACCCAACAGAAAATCTGTTGAAGGAAGGCAAAGGAACACCATGGGCGCCCATAAACACAGGAGTACAGAAAGGTAAGCAGATGGAAAGGACTCATAGTCTAGTAGTAAGTCAAATATAGATATTGGCTGCATGTTAGTCAAATTAGAAAAATAAATAGGCCTACATTACATTCATTAAATATAAAAAAGAGCAATAATTCTATTAATATTAGGCCTAATTAATATAAATATAATGGTGGCATGCAGAATTAAACACTTGAAAATAAGGACAGCAATACAGAGGGGAAATGTGTGTTGCAGCGTTTAAATGAGTAGCCTATAGCAAAAAAACACTAGTGTTAAAACAACCAAAGCACAATTGATGATGATGATGATGATACCTACTTATAATACTACTACTACTATACTACTACTACTACTACTACTATTACTACTAATAATAATAATAATAACAATAATAATAAAAATAATAATAAATAATAATAATAATTAAAATAATAATACTAATAATGACCATAATAATAATAATAATAATTAATAATATTATTATTATTATAACAATAATAATAATAATAATACAAATATCAATAATAATACTAATGAGGATAATAATAATAATAATAATAATAAACGAATAATACACTTAATAAACTAAATATAAAATCCGCAGGCCTAATGATAAAGAAGTGAAAATGTATCGGCCTAATCAGCGGGTAATTGATTTATTTAGAAAGTATTGGAATTCATCCACCAAGTGATGCCGTGGCTCACTGCTCTGCTGCGGATCTCCTCCAGGGTCATAATGGGGGGGAGAGACTTTCTCTTTCACTTTCCCTTCATCCCACTACAGCTACCACCGAGTGCGACACCTGCTATTGCAGCATGGCCGTTATATCCCCCATTAAGCCCATTAAGCGAAATGTGTATCTCTGCAGGCTCTGACACAAAAACAGCTCATGCATTGCCCCCCCCCCCCCCCCCCCATGCATGCATGTACACGCATGCACACATTGATTGCAGGCAGCGGGCAGATCCAGCTGTGGCAGTTCCTCCTGGAGCTGCTGTCGGACGGCGGCAACGCGTCGTGCATCGCGTGGGAGGGCACGCACGGCGAGTTCAAGCTCACCGACCCGGACGAGGTGGCGCGCCGCTGGGGCGAGCGCAAGAGCAAGCCCAACATGAACTACGACAAGCTGAGCCGCGCCCTGCGCTACTACTACGACAAGAGCATCATGACCAAGGTGCACGGCAAGCGCTACGCCTACAAGTTTGACTTCCGCGGCCTGGCGCAGGTGTGCCAGCCGTCCGCCACGGAGCATGCGCTGTACAAGCTGCAGGGCGGCTTCGCGCCGCTCCCCTTCGCGGGCATCTCCAAGCTCAGCCTCGTGCACGCGCCCGCGGGCGTGGCCGCGCCGTCGGGCTTCTCGTACTGGGCGGGCGCGTCCCCGGCGGCGGCCGCGGCGCTGGCTTATCATCACCACCACCAGCAGCAGCAACAGCAGCAGCAGCACCAGCACCACCAGCAGCACCACCATGGGCACGGCCTGCAGGGCCTGCAGGGCCTGCAGGGCCCCGCGGGGCCCTTCGTGGGCGCCGCGGCGCACATCGGCTGCGTGGGCAACGTCGGTGGCCTCGCCAACATCGGCGGTCATTACAACTGACTCTGACTGTCTCTGTCTGTCTGTCTCTCTGACTCTGTCTCTGTGTCTGTCTTTGTCTCTCTGTCTCTCTGTCTCTCTGTCTCTCTGTCTCTCTGTCTCTCTGTCTCTCTCTCTGTCTCTCTCTCTCTCTCTCTCTCTCTCTCTCTCTCTCTCTCTCTCTCTCTCTCTCTCTCTCTCTCTCTCTCTCTCTGTCTGTCTCTGTCTCTGACCACCCCAAAGTAAGACCACGGTGGTCGTGTTTTTTTAAAAATTTATTTATTTATTTTGTATTTTATTTTATTTTATTTTTTGGAGAATGAGGAGAATACTGTACGTTTAGAGTAGGTTTGGTTCCAGATGCAGGTCTGTGTGTGTGGAGGAGAAACCAAGAGGTGAGATTGGAAAAAAAAAGTCGTGCCCGTTTTTCCGCGGGGGAAACCATTGAACAAATTCAGACTGATATTAGGCTCTACCGCAAAAGGCCATCGTCAGGTCTTCGCCTTTTATTCCCCTCTCTGCAGGGGATTATTATTGGATGGAGGAGGATATCTTCATCCTTCATCCTTATTTATTGCCAGGCTTGATTTGCACTGACGGCAGCCCGTCCACTTATTACTGCATTACGAGCGCCCTCCCATGGTTTCACTTCGTGAGTCTAAACTGTGTTTTACTTCTTTATGATCTATGACAAATGCATCGTATAAAAAAAACAACACATTTTTTTTGTAACAATTTGTCTCAATTGTCCAACTCGTTGTATGTTTTAAAAAACACCTCATTCACAAAATATTGAATTGTAGTCTTATACATCGCGGCAATAGCGTTAGGCGCTAAATTGGGCCTAATTGACTAATTGAAATGTCAATTAATTGAAGTAACTGGAAGGTTCTTCATATCGGCCTTTCAGACTAAATCTGAAAATGTCATATCGTCGTTTAGGATTAAAAACGTAGATCTATTCATCTTTAAAAAAAAACAAAAAAAAACCCAACACAATAGTGGGACAGCGTGCTTTAAGATGTGTATTGCCTATAGAGACCATTTTAAATAAACATGTTATTTACCCAAGGATGAAGTCACTTGTTGAGATTTCTGCAAAATTGTTGTGAATTGTGAAAAGTAAAAATCCTGTCATGTGGATGCAGACCAAAGTAATAGCCTGACATGTTATTGTGTGTGTTTCATTGCACTTACAGCAATGCAGCCCACCCACATGTATTGACAAAATCAAAACCTGACTTAATGTGGACTAATAGGCCTATCAGAGGTCTTGGTTTATCAATGAGTGTATTTAAGAATAAATAGCCTCTCTTGTGTATTATATCAGTGAAGGTAGTCGGTGATGAAGTTACGCATGGTGAGGCTTATTATGGGGTGTCTTGTGAAGATATGATGAGGCCTGATGACCGCGAGACGAGGTCAAAGTGATGCTGACAGTGGAAACAGTACCGAGGAGGACATAGTGCACAATTACAATTGTAGATGGTTCATTATTAACCACACACTGTATTATGGGATGTAAATGACGATGAGTTACGGGATTGGTAAGTGAGTGTCGACCGGCCTATTTGTCTGGAGAGAGAAAAAAAACAAAACCTATTCTGTTTTTCGCCACAAGGGGTCAATATAACTCTGCTGATGACATAGAGGACACATGCGTTGCAGAGCACGCCTATCTGACGAACAACGTGGCCCTGAAGGACCAAAGGAGACCTGAAAGGACCAAAGGAGACCTTAGAGGGCCAAATGAGACCTTAAAGGACCAAAGGAGACCTGCAAGGACCAAAGGAGACCTTAGAGGACCAAAGGAGACATTTGATGGCCAAAGGAGACCTGAAAGGACCAAAGGAGACCTTAGAGGGCCAAAGGAGACCTGAAAGGACCAAAGGAGACCTTAGAGGGCCAAAGGAGACCTGAAAGGACCAAAGGAGACCTTAGAGGGCCAAAGGAGACCTGGAAGGACCAAAGGAGACCTTAGAGGGCCAAAGGAGACCTTAAAGGACCAACGCAGACCTTAAAGGACCGAGACGCGCCCCATTTTAATCAACCTATTGTTGTCTTGATTTCTCTCGTATTCACTCTCTTATGTGTGTGTGTGTGTGTGTGCGTGTGTGTGTGTGTGTGTGTGTGTGTGTGTGTGTGTGTGTGTGTGTGTGTGTGTGTGTGTGTGTATGTGTGTTTGTACGCACACACACACACACACGCACACACACACACACACACACACACACACACACACACACACACACACACACACACACACACACACACACACACACACACACACACACCCGGCGCTTCCCATGGGGGGGGGGGGGGTGAGGGGGGGTTGGTTGAGTCACATTCCCGCTGCAGTGTCGCTATACCTCTCTTGTCTTCCCTACAAGTTGAGCGTCTCTCTCCCCCCCCCCCCCCCCCCTCCCCTGCTCCTCTGTCCCCCTCCGCGGCTCTTGCGTAACGGAGGAGAGTGGGTGTTTTTCCAGTGTGATGGTAGCGCATGCAATACCAAGAAGAGGATGGAAAGATATATGTGTATACGAGAGTATATAGGAAAATGTGTTGGAAACTAATGTTGTGTTCATTATTTCAGCACTATAGCTGTATTACAAGTGGCATGGGGCCAACATTTAGAATGGCATTATGATTTATGATTTATATTTTTCACAAAATGTGAACACAAATCCTAGACTTATGGCGGTAATAAGGTAATATGATAATAATGAGCTCTCTTTTCGAAGACTGGGTCTTCACAGTGACCTAAAAAGGTAGAATGAAACCCTAGCACCGTGCTAAAAACAAAACATTTTATTATTTTATTACCCAACCGTTGCTAGGTAATACTGTAAGCAGCACATGGATACAGAGATTATGATGAATAAGACACGTTTGTTTGTTTGTTTGTTTGTTCGGATACCGGTATCATTATGGATATGCAAGCTTTAAGAGTCCAATGAAATATAATAAGGTGAAATGTGATTAGTATGAGCAGGATAGAGGAGCATGTGGGGACTTTTTTATGGACTGGATTTCTTTCGGTTGGTATAGGACTGGGAAGTGGAAGCGGCTCTAAACCGAACCAGCACACCCACCTGGACGAAAATAGAAATGGGTTTGCCACCAGAGGGAGGGATGCAGGAGAGAGAGAGAGAGAGAGAGAGAGAGAGAGAGAGAGAGAGAGAGAGAGAGAGAGAGAGAGAGAGAGGGTATAACAGACGACTGAAGGGTATAAGAAAGTGAGATCAAGGGAATGAATAATGATGTGGGAAAAGTTCATTGTTTGGCCCAGATTCTCCTCTTATCTTTTTACTTGTCTTTTGCCAAACTAGAGTCAATACTTTCTCCATGTTTAGTCATTGAACATATACAGTAATGATGATAATGACATATACAACTTCTAGAAGAAGGATTTAAGTCATTAGGGTTTCCATGAATCTAAATTCATCAACACTAAAAAGCAGAATAAACAGAGATACACGCATTTTATATCGTATTCCTCACTGGCACATGACACATTACACGCTCACAAAACACACAACCACAACAAAGACATACACATACGACGACATCATCAAGAATATATAATCACCCAAATATTGACAAGGGACATCGTATCAAAATAAGCTCAATAAGTCAAATTGAGAGCAGCCACTCTAATGGTTTACATTACATAATGCTGTTATGTCACATTTCTTACATAACACGTTTTGTATATTAGATGACGTACTTTCCTATTTGCCATTTCGCAGACCCTGGCGTTGTTCAAAGCAACTTTTTCTCAAGGTTGAACGTTCATCATTCAGACGCAGGTAGGGGTTAGACCGCTCTCTCACGGATGCAGCAGACTGCAGACATGGAGGAACAAACGCAGGAGCTTTTAGTGAATCTAACGCCCTAAGCACTACACTTTCCATCCTATTTCTCATATAGCCTACTATATTGTGTCAATATACTATATTGTGTACATTGGTAAACATTGGCCGCATTGTTAAAAGTTCAAGAGCTGGGGCCGGAAAATGAAACGAGGTCAGTGTGTGAATGAGCATAACACCGAGCACAACAAACTAACACACACACTTTATTAAAGATGGAGGAGGACGCATATAGAGGCCATAATGCCGCCGTGACGCTGTTGTTGCTGAAACGATTGACAATTTAGAAAATGGAGTGCAGCGATTGCGTCAACCGAGCGGGTCGACGTTTGACCGCGGAGGTGTTGAATAATGCGGCGTGAGTAATGCGGAGAGGGAGCCGACGTGATGAGCGTTACGCAGTGCGTGTGCAGACCCGTGAATGAGTCGGTGTTGTCGGTGTTGTTGTTGTTGTTGTTAAGTGTGTTTTGCTTTTTTTGCATTGCATAAGTAAGAGTCTATATTCTCCATGCGTGGGGGATAGATGTTTGCTTGTCTTTGTTTAGGGCCTAAAGGATATACTGTAGTGCATAGTCACAGTTTTAAGTATGATGCCGGCTTCATTACTTTAATGGACAGCCGCACTACAGCAGCGCTCCGTCAGTGTGCGCTGAATCGTGACGGGATGGATGTGCTGCTGTTGTGTAAATTAAACACGTTGCATAATGTGTTATCTTTTCTTCCATTTTTTTTTTTTTTAAATCATTTTACATTCTCATTCCCTTTCGGTCCAGACACCAAAGTCTGCAGCCTGTAGGCATCCTAGCAAGACGCCTAACCCCTACCTGCTCATGAAGAACATGCATCTGAAGAAGACTATAGGCCTACAAACATGCATATAAATATATATTATATATATATATATATATATATATATATATATATATATATATATATATATATATATATATATATATATATATATATATATATTAGTGGTGGGCCGCTATTGGCGTTAACGCGCTGGGTTAACGCAAGACTCTTATCGCGCGATAAAAAAATGATCGCCGTTAATCTATTCTCAAAGTTGGGTTGGGAGCTGGGTCTATACCGGATCTCCACCAAGGAAGGTAAGCGCTGCGGAATGGCTGCGTCCTCTGCCCGGTGACCCCCCCCCATCGGTCGTAGGTCCGGGGTGGGTTACGATCACGCGCACCACCCCCCCTGTCGGTCGTAGGTCCGGGATGGGTTACGATCACGCGCACACACCCCCAACCCCCCCCCCCCCCCCATCGGTCGTAGGTCCGGGGTGGGTTACGATCACGCAGACTTACTTTTAGTCATTATTTAGGTAGCACACACATATTATGAATGCCTTCGACATAATTCAAATGAGCCATTTTAATCTAGATTAATCTAGATTAATTCCAAGATTACAGTGAGATTAATCTAGATTAAACAAATTAATCTATGCCCACCACTAATATACTGTATATAGGTGGTGTTCAGTGTATTCGCTGGCGGCGGGGAGGCGGTTAGTTTCCCAGTGCAGGGCTGGTCCAGGCCTAATCTCTCCCACCTAATCAGTGTCTCAATGCTGACACTGCACAGCTCATATAAGCGTCCACGCGTCCAGACGCCAGAGCCACCAGCTCTCTGCTCTGACACTTTAGCTCTCAGCTCAGCTCTGTGCATCGACTGAAACTCAAACCACCGGTGGGTGGAGTAATAAAGTACAACACTGCTGTTGCTATTTAAGCAGATATCATTTTTTCCCCCATTTTGTTGTTATTCTTCATTGCTGTCGTCATTCTTATAATATTCTTCATCTTCATTTAGTACACACAATATACATTTTTTCTTCTGCCCCCCTTCTACCAAGACAGGGAGAAGTATTCCTCTGGCCTCAACGAAATGGACATGTTGACCTGCTTGATGGCCTCCCACGGCGGCGAGGCCATCCTAGAGTACACCGGCGCAAGAGATTAGACGCTGGCCGCGGTGTTAGCGTAGAGCAAAATACACCTAATCCCGAAACTGGGCGATGATGCAATAGTGGCTAATGCATGAGTGTTGCGTTGTGGATTCACACAGTGAAGCAAAACTACCGCGTTGAATGACAGTGTGTGTGTGTGTGTGTGTGTGTGTGTGCATGCCTGTGTTTACATGGTTGTGTTATCCATATCTTGGCCAAGAGCATGCAACATTTAGGTTGTTTCTTTCTTTCTATGAAGGCCCGGTGGGGGGGGGGGGGGGGGGGGGACGTGTCTAGTCACTGGCACGTCTCCATATCCTCCATAGTCTCTAATGCATCGTCCTGCGTTGCTGTTCTGTGTCTTCCGCTGCAGTGTGGCCTTGATAGAACAGAGATGGAGATAGCAGCAGTGAGTCTGGAGTGATTATGCGTTAACTAGGTCATATTATGCGTGCGTGTGTGTGTGTGTGTGTGTGTGGGGTTCGTACGTGTGGCTGACACACAGAGTGTGTGTGGCGGAGGTGTGTGTGTGTACATAAAGGTGAACTATATACTGCATGATGTCAGCCTGCCATTTGTATGTACAACAATTTGCAGGTGCGTTCGTGTGTGCGTGTCTGTGTGTGTGGTGCGTGCACGCATGGGCGTGTGTGTGTGTGTGTGTTTGTGTGTGTGCGGGCATGTGTGTTGCGCTGTGTGTCATCTGTTTTAATAATGACACCTTGGGATCATTAGGCAGAGGGAGAGAGAGAGAGAGAGAGAGAGAGAGAGAGAGAGAGAGAGAGAGAGAGAGAGAGAGAGAGAGAGAGAGAGAGAGAGAGAGAGAGAGAGAGAGAGACAGGAAGAGAGAGAGAGAGACCAAGAGAGGAAGAGAGTGTGTGTGTGTATGAGTGCATATGCGTGTGATGCGTGTGACTGTGTGCAGCACTGGTAACTGCAGTGTGTGTGTGTGTGTGTGTGTGTGTGTGTCTGTGCGTGAGTGTGCATGTGCATGTGTGTGTGTCTGCGTGTGTGTGTGTGTGTGTGTCTGTGTGTGCATGTGTGTGTGTGTGCATGTGTGTGTGCGTGCGTGTGTGTGCAGTCTGCAGTGGCTGAGCCCACGCTCAGCCTCACATAGTTCCCCGTGTCCAACTCCCATTCACCTACCCAGGTTGCCATGGCGACCGGTAGACACGAATACAGAAAAACAGGCTGGCAGACAGCGGGGCAAGAGACCTGGGCTGAATCTTAATACAGAAGTACACTGAACACTGAGGGAGCCATGGGTATGGGTGTGTGTGTGTGTGTGTGTGTGTGTGTGCTGTGCTGCTGCCATTACATAATGCTGAATGAAACTCTATATTCCCATACCGGTAAAAAAAAACAACCAACGAATTGTCGTCATTGCAGATTGTGTGTTGTTGGGGGGCATTTAAACAGATTCATTTGAAATGTGTTACACAGCTGAGGAGCAAATACACAAACCTACACACCAAGTCGGTGTCATTGTTTCCACAGCCTTGAGTCACAGTCCACTTCCACCGGAATAGATATTGAATGACGTGAACCGCAATTTGTCCTGACAGGGTGTATGGGAAGCGAATGCCTCCGGCGTTCCTAAATATTTGGCATCATATAATGTCCATGTCTGTCTGTCTGTCTGTCTGTCTGTTGTGTTAGGCTCACAGTGCACCCTAATATCTTTTCTTTCTGTTTCTTCCTGTTATTTAAATTGGACTGTGTTTCTCAGATTCTGCCTTTCTCTCTCCGCCATCATTCATTTGTCTTTATCTTTTTCTTTTTCTTTTTTTTCTCCTCCGTGTTGTTGTTCTTCTTCCACAAATAGATTTCTCCCGGTAAGTGAGAAAGAGAGACCGGTAAGAGTAAGAGAGAGAGAGAGAGAGAGAGAGAGAGATACAGAGACAGAGACATACAGAGAGAGAGAGGAGAGAGAGAGAGAGAGAGAGGAGAGAGAGCCCTTCACAAACACTTCTATCAGAGACTGCAGCAAATTCTAGCCAATCAGGTGAAGGAACCCTTGGACCCACGTGCTTTATTCACAAAAACAGCAAGCATTCCCGCTCCAGCCCCCCATGTCCCCGCATGCCGTCAAGGTATGGCTCCCATGGCATGAATGGACGTCGTCGGCCCTCGGTCCGTCGGCCATGTCTGTCTGTGTGTGTGTGTGTGTGTGTGTGTGTTTTGTCGCAGAACGGATGAACAATACAAATTGTTGTCAATGTTGTTCACATGAGGGAAGACTTGTTCACTTGTTGCATTTACAAATGGAGATTGATTGGTGAGAAGAAAGAAGCCAAGGATAAATGATTGCACTTTCTCTTCCTCTCAAGATGCCTCATTCTTTTATATATATATATATATATATATATATATATATATATATATACACACAATATATTTGGGTTATCTACATTTTTATATCATCTTTTTCCTCCTGTCATTTTAAAGGCTGGAAGGTTTTCAGTATATTGGCATGAAATATCACATAGATATTAAAATACTACACATATGATATCTCTCAAGATGTCTGAAGGGAATGTTTTCAATGACATGTTTGTAATGTTTTCAGAGCAGCGTCCCGCCGGTACGTGCAGGTAGACATCTTTCCTGGCGACCGTACGTTGTGACATAACATCACAGGGAGGATTCCCTGGAACGGGGGGGATTATGGAAAGGTGAACGAGGACAGGATTACACAAACACACACACACACACACACACTCACTAACAGAAGAAAGATACGCACACAAGTCAATAGATTGCACATATAAGTTTTATTTGTCTCCAGTATGGTAAAGTACTTCTATCAAACATTTATTTACACAGAGTGCATTCACATTTCTCAGAGTCGTGTGTGTGTGTGTGTGTGTGTGTGTGTGTGTGTGTGTGTGTGTGTGTGTGGTTGAACCTAACATTCAGCAGTATTATGATCTGTTGTGGGGGTGTGTAGGTGTGAATAGAGTCACACTTTGAAAAAAGGGGGTTGTTATTCATCACAGATGACCAATCATGATGGTGACCGTTACCCCAAGCGGCAGAAAAGTAAAAATAAACATCAGAATATATATATACCGTTCTGTCTAACACTACACGCAAGAATATTAACATTTCATACACTGTTTGTTCACAGAGGTGTGCAAATATAGCAGCATTATACTCCACATTCAAAGTAATAGTAATGTACAACACAACATGAGCATCGGATAAAGAACAAATACTGAAGAGAGACGGCCGGCTGTGTGCTGCCAGGCTGTCAGGGTCGATTTCATTTTCAGGGAATATTGACTGAATATACGACCGGATGTTTGACATCCAATCTGAGGTCCACCGGTAGTTTAAAACAGGAAGTAGAATTCCACTTGATTGAACTTAGCTTTTTTTTTGTTTGTTTCACAGCACACAAGAATAACATTCAAAAACACACAAGCTCTTTAACTTTTATCTTTTTTTCCTTATCTTATTTTGTCGGTTACTAATATCGAAAGCAGCAACAAAGTCAGTCACAGTCACCGTATGAACAGCAGGCAAAAACAATTATTTAAGAGCGATTGTAAAAATATGCTTCGTATTTGCGCTATGTACATGTAAACATTCGTTTTTTTAGAACCGTCACAATTCATCGTTGGCACATATAATATATACACATCTCGTAGATATCCTAAACCCTCGGAAAATATATCTGCGGTTCATCCACTCCTCATAACAGAGTTTGACCTTCATGAACCCTGTTTATATTGTCTTCCTATTATTTTCTCTATTCATTTGCAGAGCAAAATATCTGCAGGGCAGCGGTATAAAACATACCTTAGTGAGGTCTGTCATCGAATCCCCAGGACCTAAATGTGCATCTGGGACCGTCTGCCACACCAAAAACCAAGTATTAGGCCTACATCCCAGTTCTGGTCACACAGGGTATGGGAAATGAGGGCTATATGCGTCCCGAGTTCAAAATGCAGTTAAAACGCACATGGACGCCTCTATTTACAGCCGGGCCTAAGCGTTCTAAGCTGTGTCCTAAGTCTTAAGATGATTGGGATCTTGGAAAGTCTTTAAATTGCCCCCTGAACATGGAAAGGGGCTTAAATGGGCCAAATGGAGAACCCCAGGGTCTATAAATGGCCAGGTCAGAACCGTGGACAGCTCCTGGTGCAGACAAGGCCGCGCCGTCCTCCACAGCGGTGCACACACACAGTCTCACCTCAACGTGACACTGAGACACAGAGTCTGTCCAACTGGGCTAATGACTTGGCGACCGTTTGACATACGTTGGATCGAGTCAAATCCGACACACGGGTCTCCTATGACCTCCGTGAATGGAGCAAACCACTCCTCTGATCCCCCCTTTCATGGGCTTGAACACATAGGCCAGAATGTCAGAATGCATGCATGCAATAAAGGACTCACATCAAATCCCACCGGTGGTGAATCAGAACCACTATGCAGAAGAATAGTGAGGCTGTCAGGAAAAAAAAAAGTGAGGCTGAAAAAGAGTGAGGCCAATCAATTCAGTTCATGTCAAGATCTTGGAGGAGTGAGTGGTACCCCCCCCCCCCCCAACTCCATCATGACATGACATGTGTAGGCTCTACACCACAAACTCATGATCTTTAAGTGATCTTCATCCTTTTTCCTCTTCATCTTCATCCTATCCATCCCTGGCACGGTCTCTGTCTGTCTCTGTCTCTCCCTAAAGGTCAGCGGTCCAGGTTGGACTCGCCGTCCGCCGGCCGCTGGTCCTTGAGCTCCTGGAACACCTCGGTGAAGAAGTGCGGGTCGGCGTTCAGCATCAGCATCTCGCCGCTCATCCGCGCGATGATGGCCAGGGACCTCTCCCAGAACACGTCCTTGTTGGCGTCCACCACGAACGGCTTGAGCGGGTAGGAGATCTCGTTGCCCATGTACGAGTAGGCCAGGTACAGGCAGGTGAGGAAGGTGCCCTGCAGCTCGCCGGCGCTGTCCACGTCCTCCGACACGCTGTCCCGGCACAGCAGGTACACGAAGACCAGGTTGGCCGGCGTGATGAACCCTTGGTCCTGCCAGCCCTGCATGAGCAGCGTGCGGTCGATGTTGCGGAACCACAGCACCACCTCGGCGCCGGTCAGTTCCTTCAGCTTGCGGCACCGGCGGCACAGGAACAGGCCCAGGCAGCGCAGCAGCTCCCCGGTGGACGCCTGGATGACCACGCGTCGCGGCGACAGGAGCAGCAGGGACGCGTCGCTGGGCTGCTTCTGCACCGAGGTGATCTTCTGCTGCGTCGCCGCCACCGCCACCGCCACCGCCGCGTCGTTGGTCCCGGATGATCTGAGGTTCTGGACCGCCGGGACCGTGGGGACCGTGGGCACCGGCACCGGGATGGGGGCTTTGTTGGGTCTCTCGGACGACCGCTTGGCGTTCTCCCGGTTGAGATGGGAGACCGGCTCCTCGCCCGGAGGAGCAGGAGCGGGAGCCGGGTTGGGACTGACCTTCTTGGCGCTCTTCTTCTTGGCCGAGTTGGGCACCAGCTTCTTCCACGTCAACGTGGACACGAAGACGGACGGCCGCTTGATGCTCCTGTCGCCCTTGTTGTTGTTGTTGTTTTGGACCGCGGTCTCGGAGTCCATGATGGCCCCCTTCTTGGACGCCGGCGATAAGGAGAGGACGGTTCCCATCTTGGCGGCGGACGGAGATGGAGACGGAGACGGAGACGCGCGCTGATGCTGAGGAGAGAGGAGCCGCAAGGATGCCGCCGCGCGTCCGAGGGGGCGCGCGTTCCTCAGCAGGTAAATAGATAGCGATGGAGTTGAAGGAGGAGGAGGAGGAGGAGGAGAGTCGGATTCAGCTCCATGCCATCATGTCTCCATGCCTCACGACGTGTGGTCCCGGGCGGGTTGGTTCTGGTGGTGGACTGGGACGGGGGATGGGTTTGGGGTCTCCCGGCTGCAGTTTGTTTGTTTCAGCGCATGTGGGAAATGAAAGGTGCGTTCACACCCGCAACGGCAGCCAGCCTCTCCACGTCCAAGCCGATACAGCAGATACAGGAGTAAAGCATGGTGTGTGTGTGTGTGTGTGTGTGTGTGAGTGTGTGTGTGTGGGGGTGATAATTCAGTAAACGAGGATTAGTCGACCCAAATCCAGCGCTGGAGCCAACCCAGGCTCGTAAGCTTTGACGGACAGCCAGCTGGACCAATGAGGAAGGAGGAGGAGGACTCAGCCAAGGCAAGGGTTTTTTTTTTTTTTCTTTTTTCTTTTTGAAGGGTTGCTGCTTTTAGTTCAGCGTTACTATTGATAGACGTGGTGGAGGATGCATTCATTTTAAACACACCGTACTGGAAATAGCTCTGTTGGTTTGTCATATTATCATATCATATAATATATAGTTTTGTGTAGGCTATATGAGGAAACATGGGGAAGACAGTGGGACAAGGTTGTTTTTATTATAAAAACATTGGCCTATTTAATTTGGACGAAAATGATATGGGAATAAAAGATGGGATTTATGATATTGAATGATGTAAGATGTATGATAAATATGATTTGACATGTATAACATGACATGGTATCATGATATGACATAATATGATATGAGGTAGGCCTATGACATTCATGGAGGCTATTTATGGCTTATCACAAGGTCGATCAATAATAATGTGAAAGAATTCCTTTGAATTCCTTTGAAATAAAAGCCAATATAATGTTTTTGTGATATGTGTTCAATAGCTTGCATGCTCACACCAACGCCATCACCAGTATACACAGTGGTACACCAGTGGCTGCTCACATATGGAAATACTTTAACCCAGGGATGAGATTCCCGGGGGGGGGGGGGGGCGGGGGACATGTCCCCACCAATGTTTAAAGAGAGCTTATAATATTTAAGTATTATAATGTCCAGCGAGCTGACCTTGCGGATGAAGTTACGGTGCATTCGCCGGCCGGTGTGTTTAACTGCAGCTCTATGTTGGTTAAGCTGTACTGCCAGACATTGTGGAATACATGGTCGGCTCAAAGTTAACATAAGGTTTATGTCATTGGAAGACCCCACACTCCAGACCTGATTGCCCCCCCCCCCCCCCCCCCCCCAATGTGTGATGCCCTCTCTCAAGGAAAATGCCCTTCAACCAAAATTGAAACAAGTAAATATCAAAACAAATATGATGTATTATATGTATGATACAATATGATATGAAATGATAGGATAGGATAGCAGTGATGAAAAGTAACTAAGTACATTTACTCAAGTACTGTACTTAAGTACATATTTTAGGTACTGCTATCACTAAACTGAGTATTTATATTTTATGCTACCTTATACTTCTACTCCACTACATCTCAGAGGCAAATATTGTACTTTTTACTCCACTAGAGCTTTAGTCACTTTAGTTACTTTGCAGATTCAGATTAACAATACACAATATAATCAATAAATACATTATATTATTATATCAAAGGCTTTATTGTTCCCCAGGAGGAAATTCCCAAGCTACCCATGCAGTATGTAAAACATAAATGAAAATGAGCTCCACCTTTACCAGCTGCAACATTAAGGTGATGAACACATTAATGCATCAATAAATATTATCCAATAATACAATATATATTATTCTACATGACTTAAACCTGCGCTATGACGCTTTTCTACTGCAGCTACATATCTGAACTAGAAAGTTTCTCAGGAATAAAACGCACCCCCCCACACACACACCATGGGAAAATATACAGCTTAAAGACCCCGTGAAACAGGAGTCTATTGCTATTTGATTCCCCATATTTATGTCTTTCTTACTCAAAAATGATTTTGTGTTACATAATATTTGGCATATAACAAGAGATAAATGAACAATTAACACAGGGACACAGGATTGACACTTGAAAAGTGTATTTTCATTTAATGTGGCCTTTAAATGATATAGCTGTAGATAACTGTAGCTCCAACTCAAGCCACTAGAGGCTGCTAACGGCAACACATACATAGTGAAGGTTTAAACATACATTCTGTGCATGTCATTGTCTCTTCTAGGTACTCTTATGCACCAACTATATATGGCCGTTAGTTATGTCGATTTTTACACTTATTACAGATATATAATGATGATAATGATTATTCTTCTAATTATTCTTATTATTTCCAATCAAAATCCAAAGAGAAAGACAGCTGGGGAGGAAGTACCACTATTGATCTGCAACACTGTCATCAAACTCTTATTTTCTAATTAAATTGCCTCCGCCTCTCTCTCCCCTTTCATTCGGCAGCTTTGTTTGTTTGATCGCAGCAATGTTTGATCCAATGCATCATGAAATAGATGTTAATCAGGGCAGCGACAGTCTTTCATCATGAATCTATAGAAACCGAGGGACACACAAACAGGCAGAACAGAGGTTCCCATTAGTATGTGGCGGACACAATTCACACAAACCCTTGCTGGTGGCTGGCTGTTGATGCCCAAACAGGATGTGGTTATGTATTATAAGAATAAATGCCGTCGTCTAGTGTTTTTTGTATTGTATTTTTACAAATACAATGCAGTCATTACTTTTGAAAGCACTCTATTTTTTACAACTCTACTTTTCATATTGTGTACAACGCTGATTTCAAGGTAAAAATGGGCCATTGAGAGAAGTTGCCGGTGTGAACTCTCTTTTAAACAGCATCACAACATTTCCTTAAAGTTGGGAATACATCTCTTGTTCAGTTCAGTCAATTCTTCTGTACACCATGTTCCTGTTGCTCCTAGGGTTCCTTGTTGCGTCTGAAACAACTGGAAGCAACCAGGGAGTAAGGGGCCCCCAATGTCTAAAGAACTGGATCCGATACAGGTTGGTTCTTCGAAAGGAACAAACATAGACTTTCTTTGGGAGATACATATTTAAGGGGGCAGCACAGGATAGTTTAGTCATGGCTAGGGTGGCGTTGGACGAGCAGCTGAAAGGTTCTGGGTTCAATCCCCCATGTCCGCAGCCTCATCCTTGAGCAAGAGCCCTCACCCCATGCTGCTTAATGATGTATCTATAAGTAATTTTGGATAAATGTCTCCTAAAGAGAAAGAGTATGAAGACAGTATCTCACAGTTGCACCTCATGGTTGCCATAGCACCAGTGCCGTGTGACTTTTACAAACCAAAAAAAACTTCACTTCTTTCATGATCTCTATAGTGATGAGGATAAGCGAAGATGAGTTGAGTCACGGTGGAGAAGTCTGGGAGGGACACAGTGTTTTCGGTGTGAGAAGGAATTAAACGTTTCAAGGATGAGTGGTAGCGTGTGGGTGAACGATATAACATAGAAGAGGAGGAGGAGAGGAGGTCTTGACGTGGATAGCAGCAGCAGAATCTGAGATAGATAGAGAGAGAGAGAGAGAGAGAGAGAGAGAGAGAGAGAGAGAGAGAGAGAGAGAGAGAGAGAGAGAGAGAGGAGAAAAAGAAAGAGAGAGAGAGAGAGAGAGAGAGAGAGGAGAAAGAAAGAGAGAGAGAGAGAGAGAAAGAGGAGAAAGAGAGCGCAGAAGGGGAGGATATAGGAAAGAATTAGAGAGAATAACTCTAATGTAGAGTCCCTACACAGACCGACCGACAGACCGACAGACAGACAGACAGACAGACAGACAGACAGACAGACAGACAGACAGACAGATAGATAGATAGATAGATAGATAGATAGATAGATAGATAGATAGATAGATAGATAGATGGATATACATAATTGTATTCTTATCGATAAACCATTGAAAGAAAGAAGACTACTTTATAAATATATAAATATTGTAAGATAATCATCTGTGTTGGTTATGCATTCATATGAAGCAATAGGGAAGGGGACAGTAAACTTATGTTTCTGCAACTTTACTTTCTTTGTGTCTGACCGCCCTCTGGTGGCCAATCAATGGTATTACAATATTATAAAACTGCTTTTATTTGTGTTATAATTCAGTATATTTCTGTCAGTTTAACATTAGTCTGTTAATTTGAATGAATGAAGATATGAGGGTGTATATAATAATATATAACCGAATATTCGTAATAACTAACAAATCAAACATCATTTACATTCACTAAACGAAGATTATGAAAATAAAACGCACATTTTTTCGCTAGAAATGTTATCAAAACGCATTTCAATGTGTGCTGTGGACCAACGTAGCTATTACACATTTTGACGTGAGACTGGGTTGGTATTCAATATCTGTATAAAGTAGATACGTATTTAATGTTGTATTTAACGTTGGCTACACTGGTAGCTATACTGATAGCTATTGGTGTGTAGAGTATGTAGAGTATGTAGAGTAGAGTATGTAGAGTATGTAGAGTAGAGTATGTAGAGTATGTAGAGTAGAGTATGTAGAGTATGTAGAGTATGTAGAGTAGAGTATGTAGAGTGTGTAGAGTAGAGTAGGTAGACAGAGTATGAAGAGTATGTAAAGTATGTAGAGTATGTAGAGTGTGTAGAGTGTGTACAGTGTGTAGAGTATGTAGAGTGTGTAGTGTGTAGAGTGAGTGTGTAGAGTACGTAGAGTATGTACAGTGTGTACAGTGTGTACAGTGTGTAGAGTGAGTGTGTAGAGGAGTATGTAGAGTATGTAGAGTGCGTAGAGTA
Organism: Merluccius polli; assembly: GCA_030340625.1. Taxonomy (NCBI): domain Eukaryota; kingdom Metazoa; phylum Chordata; class Actinopteri; order Gadiformes; family Merlucciidae; genus Merluccius; species Merluccius polli. The sequence continues at coordinate 90,330 of JAOPHQ010005723.1, read as the reverse complement.
TATCTATATCGTACGCAACCCAAAAAAAGAAACGATAAATCGGTAATTGAGCGCTTTCACTTTAATTCCCCACAGGCGCTCTCGTCTCGCGCCTCTCGCTCACAGCCAATCACCGGCGCGCCTTCTCATTAGGCCGTTAATTGAGCTCACCTGAGTCTCCGCGCTACGTGTACAAAGGCGCCGCCGCGGGGATTTTGTGCATTTTTTTTGTTGGACGCAACGATTCGGACGCATGTGGCCACCAACGGGGGAGCGTCCACGAGGAACCCCGCAGTGAGTACCACTCAATCTCTCAGATTGAAGACTTGACGAGACGACTGACTGGGCGCGTGGCGGTTTGGTTGAGTTGGTTGGTTTTGGCTTGAAGGAGATGGTGGGCATGCTGGAGTTTGGAGATGTGTTGCTGTATCTCCCATTTCTTGTCTACTCTTTCCTTTATTTCAACTTTCAATACATTTAAGCTGCTCTTGAATGCGGCTCGGTTTGTTATTTTACCTTTTTTATTTTACTTTTTTATTTTTATGTGCAATGTCACACGCACTACACAAAACACTCCCATTTCTTGTCTACTCTTTACTGTTTCAACTTTCAATACATTTAAGCTGCTGTTGACTGCAGCTCGGTTTGTTATTTTACCTTTTTTTATTTTACTTTTTTATTTTTATGTGCAATGTCACACGCACTACACAAAACACTCCCATTTCTTGTCTACTCTTTACTTCAGGCCAGTCTAAACTCAGTTTGGTTTGTGGGAAGGCATTTGTTAAATTGGTCTGCTCCGACGCAACTGTGTTGTGAGCTTTACACCCCTGGTTTCGTAGCTGGTCTGCTCCGACGCAACTGTGTTGTGAGCTTTACAGGCGTAGTTTGGTAGATGGTCTGCTCCGACGCAACTGTGTTGTGAGCTTTACACCCCTGGTTTCGTAGATGGTCTGCTCCGACGCAACTGTGTTGTGAGCTTTACAGCCGTAGTTTGGTAGATGGTCTGCTCCGACGCAACTGTGTTGTGAGCTTTACACCCCTGGTTTGCTTGGTAGGTCGGCATGCTTGAGTTTGGAGATGTGTTGCTGTACTCCCTGAGTTACACATGCTGGCACACACTACACAACACTCCCATTTCTTGTCTACTCTTTACTTTATTTCAACTTTCAATACATTTAAGCTGCTCTTGAATGCGGCTCGGTTTGTTATTTTACCTTTTTTATTTTACTTTTTTATTTTTATGTGCAATGTCACACGCACTACACAAAACACTCCCATTTCTTGTCTACTCTTTCCTTTATTTCAACTTTCAATACATTTTTACATTTTGCCTCTAGCAGGGTCCTTTTGTTCAGGCCAGTCTAAACTCAGTTTGGTTTGTGGGAAGGCATTTGTTAAATTGGTCTGCTCCGACGCAACTGTGTTGTGAGCTTTACACCCCTGGTTTCGTAGATGGTCTGCTCCGACGCAACTGTGTTGTGAGCTTTACAGCCGTAGTTTGGTAGATGGTCTGCTCCGACGCAACTGTGTTGTGAGCTTTACCCCCCTGGTTTGGTAGATGGTCTGCTCCGACGCAACTGTGTTGTGAGCTTTTTACACCCCTGGTTTCGTAGATGGTCTGCTCCGACGCAACTGTGTTGTGAGCTTTACAGCTGTAGTTTGGTAGATGGTCTGCTCCGACGCAACTGTGTTGTGAGCTTTACACCCCTGGGTTCGTAGATGGTCTGCTCCGACGCAACTGTGTTGTGAGCTTTACAGCAGTAGTTTAGTAGATGGTCTGCTCCGACGCAACTGTGTTGTGAGCTTTACAGCCGTAGTTTGGTAGATGGTCTGCTCCGACGCAACTGTGTTGTGAGCTTTACAGTAGTTTGGTAGATGGTCTGCTCCGACGCAACTGTGTTGTGAGCTCTTCAGCCGTAGTTTAGTAGATGGTCTGCTACAATGCAACTGTGAGCTTTAAACCCGTAGTTCCAGCGAACTTTGTGAACTTTGTATTTGAATAATATTGTTGAATACACTTTTTAGAATTCGCTTTGGCAACCCTAAACATCTTCACTGGCAGTCAGCTGCTTTAGTACAACCAATTTGACAAATTTTATATTTCAACATCATTTACGAATTTCATCAAGCGTCCACTTGGGAGATTTGTACGGACATCACGCTACCCTTCATATTGGTGAGTTAAGGAATTTAAGATTTCTAAATGCTTGCCTTTAAACAGTGGGTCATGTACTAAAAGGTTTTTTTGTTCAGGGGCAGTTTTAATTCCAAGAAGTGCTGTACAGAGTTCGTCAAATCCAGGACTGGCGCTGGGAGCTACAGGTGGAAGGAGCCCAGGAGCGGTCAAGTCCAACAGAGGTGGGGGTGAGACACTGAAATGCCAACCTTCTGAATTTCTTTCTTGGTTTAAATTGTTAAGAATGAATCATTTGACACAAGCAGCAGCAACTCCCGTACACGTCAACAACAAAAAAATCGCATTCACTCAGATGTTTAAAAAAAAAGCTGTACCGTTGAAATATAATAATTATGTAAACATAATAAACGGGGAGAAAAAGAAATGTCCTGTGTGCAAATAGAGCAAGTGTTGATTTTCAGAAGTGACTGGCGACGCGGGTGGCGGTCTTCTGGAGGTACTCGTGGTGACAGTGATCAGCACCGCCCCTCATCTATTCAGAGAAGGTAAATAAGCTGCCCAACCTCTACTTGCTTCTTAACCCTCTGGGGTCAAACAGCAGGATTATGATACATTTGTCATTTATTTACATTAATAGCTAAACACCTTTTTTTTTTTTTTTGTATCATACACGCTTGACGGAAACCTTGTAATCCACACTTCCCGATGTGTCCACTGCCAAATAGTGTATATTTTAATTATGTGAATTAGATAAAACCTAAAACTTTTCACACTAGAATTGGAGCGCTGTTGTACCTGCCCACCCATTCAGACTATTCATATTTATGATGACACTTTCAATTTTGGTTTTGATCTTTCTGCGAGGCGTGGTGGAAATGCCCACAGACGTGCATTCAAAATCACTGAGTCGCTTGGTGACTAAAGGGTGATGTTCTCTAAACCCCAGGACAGCAGCCAGGAGCAGTGGATGGACCAAAGTCCTGCAGTATAGCGGCTTCAAGACCACAATGTGGACCAGGTAAGATGCGGAACTTAGAATTTGTGTGACTAATCTAAAACAACCCATCCTCTCTGGATCAATAGTTTCTTTATTTTCTTTCAGGTGTAGATGGAGGAAGAGATGGGTGTGCAGCAGACGAGTGGCCATGGTGCAGAGAACCAGGTGAGCTGTGGTAAATATTTACTTTGCTTCATTAAATGGACCAAATGTATCAAACAGCAAGGTCTGAAGACTAGGCTTTTCTGGGAACAGCTCAACTGACTAGTGTTTTTTGTTATAGCAAGTATTCATTTAGATGCAGTAACTCAAATGCTCCACCACATGCTTTTAATATTTGTTAGAAACCTGGTAATCCAGCGCTTGCATTTTAATTTGGTTGCTGTAATGATTTAATGCTTTGATTGTTCTCGGCCTCACCTGTAAGTCTATATAAAATCATTTGCTAAATTACCAAATGTCATGGCCCATGTTAAACCCCAAATGGTGCCGTTGCTGCATTTACTTCACACATTTGGTTTTTTCAAAATGTCTTCTAAATGCTCCAGCACAATGTGAAACTGACTTTACTTTTGGCAATTTACTACAGAGTGATGACTGACCAGGATTGAGCTCCACCAGTGTCCTATACCGCCGTCCACCCTGAAGACACCTGGCTACACCTACACTAACCATCCACACCAAACATAACCACACAGAGTGCTACAACTCTGCATACTACACACCATACTGATAACATGAACCATAGTATGTCACATTACATCACGTGTTGGGGGAGTATGTTTTCGAACCCCAATGTTTTTGATTTGTCTGTGATCCCAGCTATTGTACTTCTAGCACACTTAACTGGGAACCCTCGTTTTAAGGGAACGACTAAAGGAACACGGTTGGAAACAAACCCTCTAAACTTACCCATCTAACCTAATGCCTAAACCCTCTAAACTTAACCATCTAACCTAATGCCTAAACCCTCTAAACTAATGCCTAAACCCTCTAAACTTAACCCTCTAAACTTAACAATCTAACCTAAAAACCTCTAAAATACCGACCCTAAACATCTCTAAAATGCCAAAACTCTCTAACCTAATACCTCAACTTAAAAGTCTTTAACATAGTACCTAATCTAACAACTAATACCTAAACTTAATCATAACTCGCCGTATACCTAAACACCGCTAAACTTTACCATTTCAAAACTTAACTTCAAAATGATAGCTAAACCAAACGTGTTCCTTGGTCTCTTCCCTCCTTTTCTTTAAAGGTTTCTCTTTTTCCCAATTGGGGTTTTTGAGTTTTAATCCTCGAGGGCTTGAAGCTCTTCACATGATATTGAACACTTGTTGTATGATAAATAAACATGCTTGATTTTTACAGTTGGATTTTATTATGTGGAATTGGCTCAGTCGACTGTCGGTCTTAAGACTGTAATAACGATAAGGCTGCATGCTATGTACATGTATACTTGCCTGTTTAGCCCCATGGCCATGATGTTTACATAACATTTAACTTTAACCATGGGCCTAGTATAACATCTTGCCAAAGGACTACAGTTGAAAATTAGCCTGCTGGCTAACACTGGCACATTTACAGAAATGTTGATTAATGTGCACTGTCCTTTAAATAAATAAATGAAATTAAACATTGTAGTCTATGCTATCCATTGAAGTATAATAAACTTGGGTGCAGGTTGGCACCCCAGGTAATTAATGTGTGTGTGTGTGGGGGGGGGGGGAGTATGAAATAAATTGATGTACAATATTTTCCTTTTATAGATGTACTGATTGGTCAGCAATTACCAATTAATGTGGTGAAGTGATTGCCACTGCTGTCTCAAACTTGTTTTTTCCAGCCACCGTTTAGCGGTGTACTTGCAAATAACAGCCAGAAGGAATATCCAAACAGTTCAACTCGTCATTGTATAGCTAATTAAAACAAGATATTCAGATAAAGTCATGGAAAGACCAACTGAACACCAGGTCACTTAACCGTAGTGACTGACTGGGGCGAATTAAGATCGCTTTTGAGAATTTTGGGCATAAGATTAAATTATTTGATATGATTAATGACCAACATGCTATGGGAAAATGCGAGGGGAAACGCTATCCACGCAGACTCACCCTCTGGCTCTTGGCTAACCCTGCTTACCTTGTTCCCGCCCTTCATTGCTGAAGGCCATTTTCCCTAGATACTCTTCTTCCTCCTCCTCCTCTCTGATTGGCTGGGATGTCCTGGAAGACATCTGGAATGATCTCCTGGATGAGCCTAGTGCTCCGGGACAAAAGTGACATGTACTTTAGAAGAACATATAGAGGATGAGATTTGCATTGGCGACCTCTGAGGATTAACAACGAACCATGAAAGATGAGCCATGATGTCAGTGTTGCATCCTAGCCAGAGCCAAGTAAGAATGAGGGCGACTATTACTAGGACTGCAGGTTGAAAATGGAGACAAAGAACGATGAACTCAATTGTTAAAATAGCTTGTTATGAAAATAACCTCATCCTAACCAAAGAACTCCACGTGATGTATTTTTAATTACTAGAAACACATTTTAATTAAATTGATGCTTTTTTTTTTAATTACTAGAAACAATCGGTACAAATTAGACAAAGTATCTTGTCAAATTAACTGTGGTAGCACTCTGAAAATTACTAGTTCAGTCCTTAGACCCATCCATGCACACACACGCACACACACAATCCTGACACACATACACTCACCCATCCACACCAACAAACACACACATCCTGACACACACATACACTCACCCATCCACACCAACACACACACACACACACACACACACACACACACACACACACACACACACACACACACACACACACACACACACACACACATTGCGCCATGCATACAGTCAGTAGCAGCAGTGACTGGCTCTGGGTCGGCTTGGAAGGGTTCGGGGGCGAAGGTGGCCGGGGGCGAAGGTGGCCGGCGGCTTTGGCCTCTGGCTTTACAGCGCCCCCCCCCCCCCCCCCCCCCCCCCCGCTCCGACCTAGTGTAGAGTGTGTAGAGCAGGGGTCTCCAACGCGTAGCTCGCGAGCTACCAGTAGCTCGCTGCCCCTTTACAAGTAGCTCGCCAAAGGGCCAGTGAATCATACATAAATTTGAAAACTTAATTGGTCCCTCGGCACATCTACTTAAATTTATGTCCAATCAAAATTCACAGTTGTCCCGCCCCCTTCCAACACAAAATGATTATTAGCCAATTAGCTGTCAATCAAAAAGTTGCGCTGCTGTCAAACTTGATGAGTCAGTGGTGACGTGAGATGAGCGACAGTTTACGATGGCGACCAGTGTCCAAAACAACAAGCGGGTTAAAACGTACCATTTTCACCAAGAGTGGGAGACAGAATTTTGTTTTACAAACGTTAACGACAAGTGTGTGTGTCTGATCTGCGGTGCCAGTGTGTTGGTCGGTAAAAGGTGTAATGTGGAGCGTCATTTCACCAAAGTCCACGGCAACTTTTCGCGGGACTTTCCTGCTGGTAGCAGTCTACGAAGAGACAAGATAACAGAGCTGAAGACGACGCTTCAACGGCAACAGTCTCTGTTCACCAAACCGGCGAAGAAGGCCAATTCAGCTACAGAGGCTTCGTTTAAAGTGGCGCACATTTTAATGAAGCGCAAAAAGCCGTTCACCGATGGCTTATTGAGCTTCAAAATGAGCGATGAGATTAAATGTTACAAAACATGAGTAGCTCTCTGCCATTTTTATTTTGTAAAAGTAGCTCTCATAGGAAAAAAGGTTGGAGACGCCTGGTGTAGAGTGTAGAGTGTGTAGAGGGTGTAGAGGTTGTAGAGTGTGTAGCGGTTGTAGAGTATTTAGAGTATGTGTGTGTAGAGTATGTAGAGGTTGTAGAGTATGTAGAGGTTGTAGAGGTTGTAGAGTGTAGAGTATTTAGAGTGTGTAGAGTGTATAGAGTATGTGTGTGTAGAGTCTGTAGAGGTTGTAGAGCAGAGGTTCCCAAACTTTTGACTGCTGAGGCCCAAATTCAATTCTGAAAATCTTCCGAGGCCCACCCAAACTTTTAGCCTATTCATATCTCTGAGACACATTTTGTCAACGCATTTTATTTTTTTAAATCACAAACTGTTCCAACATATTTACATGTGTGCTAAGCCTACATTTTGATTTACATAGGTTGGCACATTGAATTCATAAACATTCATTGATTTGTTTTAAGCATTCCTTTTTTTATTGGTTTGATTAGAATAAAAGACATGTATAGGTATGTATAATAATGTTCAATGTATTTAGGCCTACCTGTCATTTATGAATGAAGAAATGTTGAATATATGTATGTATAATAAATGTTCAATGTATGAACCTGTCATTTATGAGTGAAGCAATGTTGAATTTATGTATAATACATGTATTTTATTCCAATCAAACCAATAAAAAAAGGAATGCTTAAAACAAATCAATGAATGTTTATGAATTCAATGTGCCAACCTATGTAAATCAAAATGTAGGCTTAGCACACATGTAAATATGTTGGAACAGTTTGTGATTTAAAAAAATAAAATGCGTTGACAAAATGTGTCTGAGATTGAAAGGCCTCTCGCGCCCCACCTGCAGTACCTCCGCGCCCCACTGGAGGGCTGCGCCCCACAGATACGGAACCACTGTTGTAGAGTGTGTAGAGTATTTAGAGTGTGTAGAGTGTATAGAGTATATGTGTGTAGAGT
>JAOPHQ010005723.1:67500-77500 GCA_030340625.1 Merluccius polli | reverse complement strand
TAAAAGGAAAGCAGCTTGCCACAGAGACAGAGAGAGAGAGAGAGATACATGGAGAGGAGTAGAAACACTGAGAGATAGCTCCAGAAATACACTGTGGGGGGAAAAGAGGAAAATATGAATTGAGCGGCACAGGGGTTAACGGGAAAGAGAGGGAGAGAGAGGAGAGGGAGAGAGAGAGAGAGAGGGGGAGAGAAAGAGAGGAGAGAGACAGAGAGAGAGAGGCAGCTAAATGAGAAGGTGAGAGATAAAAAAAACAACCAACAAGAGCGAAGGAGGAGAAAAACAACAGAAGGGGAAGAGGAGAAGAAAGAGAGATAAATGAGAGACAAGAAGATAAAACAGAGAAGAAGAAGAGAGAGAGAGAGAGACAGAAAAATGAAAGAGACATCAACAGGAGGAGGAAGAATCGGGGGGGGGGGGGGGGGGGGCATGATAGAGAGAGCGGCCGACGGTAACATGAGGTAATTACGTCCCGCCACACGGCGGCGGTGGCCATCTGAGGAGCGGTTGGGGGGGGGGGGGGGGGGGGGTTTTCGGCGGGAGCCGGCGTACGCTGACTGGGAGGCCCCCGGCGCGGCGAGGGTCGCCGGGGCGATGCGTGTGCGTTTGAGTCGCTCCGTCTGGTTGCTCCTCAGACATCAAACACAATAAAGCACCGAGTGAAGTGGAGCTGATTGCTATCTCCAAATGTAATCAAAGCAATTCAACTCGGAGAAACACATGGACCTTCTCTCTCTCTCTCTCTCTCTCTCTCTCTCTCTGTCTGACACACACACACACACACACACAAATGCATAATCTCGCACGCACACTCCCGCCGCTCTGCATCCAGGGTCGGGCCACACACTCTTCGATTTCCCCCCCCGAGCCCTCTCTTTGGGTTCACATGATTGGTGGCGATACGCTAGCCATGTCCTTGGCCCGGGGTCAGAACCCTCCACACTCCCTGCTGTGGTATCAGTGGTTCGGCCATTTTACAAACATCCCTCCGAGAGGACCTGTCAAGTGAATGTTCCTATCTCCTCCCGCCAAGAAGTGCAGTTTCCCATGAGCCTCGGCTTTCATGGGACCGGGGTGGGGAGGGCCACCCCCCCCCCCTCCCCCGGGGGGTGGGGGGGGTTGACCTGTGGTGAACCCAGGAGGGGTGACCTCCGGAGAGCACTCCCGTCCGTTGGGAGCGAGGCGTGGATGTGATAATATCAGACCTTGCCGTCGCGTCCTGGCACCGGTCTCTCAGAGCGACTTGTGATGCAGTCTCTCTCTCTCTCTCTCTCCCTGACCGTGTTTGCTTCAGTGACTCGCCAAAATGGTCGTGCCTCCTGCTTTTTGCGAGGGTTCGAGTGCTTGTGTGTGTGTGTGTGTGTGTGTGGATGGGTGTGTGCATGTGTGTGTGTGTGGTTGCGTGTGTGTGGGTGTACATGCATGGGAGTGTGTGTGTGTGTGTATGGATGGGTGTGTGCATGTCTGTGTGTTTGGGAGTGTGTGTGTGTGTGTGTGTGGATGGGTGTGTGCATGTCTGTGTGTTTGCGTGTGTGTGTGTGTGCACGTGCATGGGAGTGTGTGTGTGTGTGTATGTGCATGCATGTGTGTGGGTGTGTACATGTCTGTGTGTTTGCGTGTGTGTGGGTGTACATGCATGGGAGTGTGTGTGTGTGTGTACGTGCATGGGAGTGTGTGTGTGTGTATGTGCATGCATGTGTGTGGGTGTGTACATGTCTGTGTGTTTGCGTGTGTGTGTGTACATGCAGGGAGTGTGTGTGTGTACGTGCATGCATGGGAGTGTGTGTGTGTGTGTATATGTGTTTGCCGTCAGTTCAGTCAACCAGGGCTTTTGATTACTATTCCATATGGATGATCATTTCAACACAGTATAGCATTCATAAGCCGAAACAAAAAACGGACAGAAAACAGATATAGAAATAGAGACACAATCACAATAGAGACACAGAGAGCGGGAGATTAGACGGGACTAGACATCAGACGGATGGATAAATAGACAGACGAGAAGGTGCCAAAAGAGATAAAGAAGCAATTTCGCCAGGGTGCGCTTGCTCGCTCGCTTGCTTACAGCGTCAGCAGGGTGGTGGCGTCCAGCGGAGAGAGAGAGAGAGATACGCTGGCCGGTCCCGTTCTGAAAACACCATCATGGGAGGGGAATGCGATCGGCGCTCTGGTAACTTCGCCCTAACCGGCGGTCGCCTTCCCAGCGCCGCTCTCTCAGGAGACGGGAGGAGAACATTTTCGACTTTCACGTTTTAACTATTGTGACTGTTTCAACACAAAACACAAGAGTTTTTGGAATGCGATATACTCGTATATCATCGCACACACACACACACACACACACACATACACATGCACGTACACACACACACAATCACAGATGGTCGCATGCTTGCAAGGATATTTACAATTCGTGTTTTGTCGTGTTAATGTTACGTAAGGTGAAGTTTAAGGTAGGTGCTGTCTACAGGGGCATGTGGAGATTTAGAGAGAGGGGGGGGGGAGAGAGAGAGGGAGAGGGACATAGAGGGAGAGTGTGTGAGGATCTGGAGCAGATGCTGTAGGGGCCTTGTCTCGCTACTGGTGCCGACTGGCAGCCATGTTGCGAGCTGAAGTCATGTCGAGGGCACGTTAGACATGGCTTCGTGACGGGAGGAATGCGCCAGACACACACACACAGTTTGATCAGATATCTCTCTATGAACATCTCTAACACACACACACACACACACAGGCCTTGTTAGGGCACATGGCTCGCAACACAGACTACGGATAATTCAATGAGCTCAACACCGATTCGACATGTTCGCCAGCAATAAACTTTATCTGACAACAGCCAACAACCACCAACTGGTATGTTTCACTGGCCCAGCGCGGGTGTTTGTTGAAAACGCACCATCTAGTTGTTTCGAATTTTCTGAATAGACGGGGACCGGGTGGAAAATGTTCTGCAACAGTTTCAAGAACTGTTTTCTCAGCGTCTTGGAATGGCCGCATCTTTTTGTCAACCCCAGCCACAAAAACAAGATGTTTTCCATTTTCACCAAAGTTGTTTTCAGATTGTTTAATCATGTTTGATTAAATGTTTGGTTGTAGCGTTTCATGGCTGCAACCAACATCACAAAACCGGCCATAAAATGGCATTATTGGGTAATTGAATTTGACTGTTTTGCGTGAACGCGTACACCAATATCTCACAGCCCCTCCATAAAAGTTATACGGATTGATGGTCTTTGACATTTTATGTGCCTTTCCACAAGCAGACTTTAATTAACTTTGAGTCAGCAATGCGACCGTCTCCACCACCGAGTTCCCTGCGTTGCACAGAGGAGGGACTTAATTCAGACATTGTCGAATTTCTGAAGGTCCGAGGAGCTCAATATTTAGATGCATGTTTAAGATTAGATTTTAACTTTATTGTGGCATTAGTAGGTTATTATTGAGAGTGTGGTACACTTCAAGAGTGTCCCCTGCGGCCAAACTTTTTTTTACCTTACCATCTGGATCTCCTGAAATACAGGAGGGGCCACAAAGGCCCACTTACAGGAACTCACCCGGATAGAACCGGTCCTGACCAGAACGGACCTAATAGGCTTCCCACAGGGTTTAGAAACCCTTTGGGTCCCTGTCATCCACGACTCTGTACACAATTCAGTTATTTAATGTATGAAATTTATGTTTGGTTGATGATCAAATTGTGAAAAATAAGTTGCCTGTCCAATTAGGCAAGGTTTTTTTTTCAAGTCAAAAGTCAAAATATATATGTAATGGTACCGTTTTTAAACTTCAATTGCCATTAACTGAAAAAGTCATGTGACATATACATTTATAACAGTCGATCACCTCCAGTCCACGTCATACTGTCTCATCAGATAAAAAAGTCTGCGTACCACAGGGCTGTGTTTGACGGACTCATGAACGTAGTTCAAGAATTTTACACGGCTCCATGCGGAGTCTTTACACGGCTTTTTTACCATGACATTAATGTGAATTGCTCAGGCTCAACTGTTGCTACCAAGGCAACTACAAATGTACACTTGCAAAGGGAACGGCGGCGGGTGGTGGTGATGGTGGTGATGGCGATGGCGGTGGTGGCGGTGGGGGTGATGGCGGTGAACTGGAGAGCCCATCTCGTAGCACCCAATATAGTTAATTCATTTTCCCAAAGGCGTGAGCTCAACCTCGGTCATATTTGGGAGCGTGTAGCAACGTGACCGCGAGGTCATGACGTCGGGGGGCTACTTTTCATGACGCCATTAAAAACACTCCATTAGCTTTAACCGAACGACGCGCTCATTTTTGTCTCCATTCGGACATGTATACCATGACTAATAAACGCATACGGTACATAAGTACAATAAACACGGTCCGCCTGAACAAGGGCCATTGAGGTGACTCTTTTATACAAAACCCACATGTGGCTTACCGTTGCTATGGCTCCCGCAAACAAGTGCTGCGGTTAAAACGTCCATCTGTGCTAAATACTGTTTCTATATTAATGAACTTGAGTTCAAACTATAAAACGTACGTAGTCGACTTAACAGAATAGCATTAACAGAAGAGACATAAGCTGCCCTATCGTCGGCTTGCAAAAAACACCGCATAACTCAATTTGATATTTGCGTCCCGTTGTGTGTTTGGAAACCCTCGTCGCCGACGATGTGACATCATGGCATCGGACGGCGACGCCCTGACAATATACCGTGACGGCGACTCCCTCTGAGCGGTGTCCAAGGGTCGGTCTCTGTTACCTGGACATGTCTCGACCTGTTCCATCCGGTTCGGACGACATGGGGACATTTCATCCGAGCGCCCTGTAGAGGGAGCAGCTCTCCTGCCCTCCGCACAGCTGCTTCCCAGACACCTGCGCTCCAGATGCGGGCTTCCACTGCAAGGAGGGGGGGAACTGGAGTTTGAATTTGTGGCACTTCTTTTTTAGTCTCTCTCCCTCACACACACACACATACGCGCGCACACACACACACACACACACATGCACACTCGCTCTCTCTCTCACCGGATCACTCTAGCTCTCATTTTCTATTACCCTCTCTCACATGCATGCACACACACACACACACACACCCGCACACACGCACACACACACGCAACCACACACAACAGAGTCTTTAAGACCTGTCTATAAAACCTCCCCTCTTCCATAAACAATACATGTAGTTTAGTGTCTTGAATGACTGCCGTGATGACGCCCAGGGTGCTGGAGCTCAGGTGTCTACCAGGAACCAATTCATCACCTGACAACAGTCTGCAGGAGACACTGGGGACCCCCCCCCCCCCCCCCCCCCCTCAACCGACCCCCATACTCCCTGACATCACTCCCCCCCCCCCCCACACACCAAGCCCTCCCATCTGGGCTCTTCACACTCAATATACCTCCTCGAACCGCGAACAGCGCGGTTTATTTGTGTTATACAGTCCAGCACCTACGAGCAATGCATGTATGGAAGGTGTAATTGGGGTATTTTTCCTTCTTGGGGAAAAATATGTGATAAAGTGTAACTGGAATGAACGCCGGACTGAGTCATGTTGTGATTCAGATCGGAATAGATTCAGAAATCTAGTGATTCACATCCAGGGGAATGGGTGAGCGAAGCACATAATACGTTCACGTACAGGAGGTAGAGCGGGAGGTTGCTGGTTCAATCCCCCGGCTCCTCCTGGCGACGTGTCTCGGTGTCCCTGAGCAAGACACCTCACCCTACCTTGCATGGTTGACACCGGCATCGCTGTATGAATGCGTGTATAAACGTGTGCATGAATGGCTGCATGAACGTGTGTATGAATCGGTGTATGAATGTGTATATGAATGTGTGTATGAATGCGTGTATGAATGGGTGTATGAACGTGTGTATAAATGGGTGAATGTGAGGCACTAGTTGTAAAGTGCTTTGAGTTAGAAAAGCGATATATAAATGCAGTCAATTTTCTGGGTTGTGCAGTGCGTGTGTGTGTGTGTGTGTGTGTGTGTGTGTGTGTGATGACCCCTGCAGCCACCATGACCCACAACAGGGTGATCTGGGTCCTCTGGGTTCGTTCTCCATACGAACCCACATGGCACTGGCTCTGCTATCAGAACCAGGGCCGGTGCCGTGTTGCGGTGAAGTCAAGCTGCTCGCTTGTTACAATGACTTTGAAGAGCTCTTCGACTTCGGCCGAGTCCCCATCAGATATGACTGAGAGAGAGACAGAGAGAAAGAGAGAGAGAGGGAGAGAGGGAATGCCAGCTGGAATTTGTTTACCTGACAAACGGCTCAAATGGCAGTAAAATATGTCTGGGTTTCGCTTTCCAATCCTACCATTTCCTTCGAAAAAAACCCGCCATCAAACTATTGAAAGTATTTCTGCAGATTTTAGTATGCGATCATGTTCACAATGTGGTGACACGCCTGGTTTATTTCAAGGAATCGACTCAATGTCTCAGATATTAAAGGTGCAGTTTGTAGAATGTAGTGGTATCTAGAGGAACAGACTTGGCAGACACTGAACATAATATTCATTCAAGTATGTTTTAATTGGTGTATAATCCCATGAAAATAAGAGTCATTGTGCTTTCTTTACCTTAGAATGAGCCGTTTATATCTACATAGGGAGTGGGTCCTCTTCCAAGGAGCTGGCCATGTTGCACTGCCATGTTTCTACAGTAGCCCAGAATGGACAAGACGGGCACAGAGAGGGCACGTTTTTAAATTTCTAAGCTTAATCGCTATCTTACTTGTAAGCTATGACCTATAGTTTTACAGACTAAATAACTAAATACAATTTATAAATCACTTGACACTTGGCTACTCGATGCTGTCGTAGACGAGGACATTTTGGAAGTACCTACTGGCACCTTACAGGCCACCGTAGCTTCAGTACCTACTGGCACCTTACAGACCACCGTAACTTCAGTACCTACTGGTACCTTACAGACCACCGTAGCTTCAGTACCTACTGGTACCTTACAGGCCACCGTAGCTTCAGTACCTACTGGCACCTTACAGGCCACCGTAGCTTCAGTACCTACTGACACCTTACAGACCACCGTAGCTTCAGTACCTACTGGTACCTTACAGGCCACCGTAGCTTCAGTACCTACTGGTACCTTACAGGCCACCGTAGCTTCAGTACCTACTGGTACCTTACAGACCACCGTAGCTTCAGTACCTACTGGCACCTTACAGACCACCGTAGCTTCAGTACCTACTGGCACCTTACAGACCACCGTAGCTTCAGTACCTACTGACACCTTACAGGCCACCGTAGCTTCAGTACCTACTGGTACCTTACAGGCCACCGTAGCTTCAGTACCTACTGGCACCTTACAGACCACCGTAGCTTCAGTACCTACTGGCACCTTACAGACCACCGTAGCTTCAGTACCTACTGGTACCTTACAGACCACCGTAGCTTCAGTACCTACTGGTACCTTACAGACCACCGTAGCTTCAGTACCTACTGGCACCTTACAGGCCACCGTAGCTTCAGTACCTACT
This sequence comes from Merluccius polli, assembly GCA_030340625.1. NCBI lineage: Eukaryota > Metazoa > Chordata > Actinopteri > Gadiformes > Merlucciidae > Merluccius > Merluccius polli. Next base: position 70,001 of record JAOPHQ010005723.1, on the reverse strand, counting down.
GGTACCTTACAGGCCACCGTAGCTTCAGTACCTACTGACACCTTACAGACCAGTACAGACCACTGTAGCTTCAGTACCTACTGGTACCTTACAGACCAGTACAGACCACCGTAGCTTCAGTACCTACTGGCACCTTACAGACCAGTACAGACCACCATAGCTTCAGTACTTCCGGCACCTTACAGGCCACCATAGCTTCAGTACCTACTGGTACCTTACAGGCCACCGTAGCTTCAGTACCTACTGGCACCTTACAGACCACCGTAGCTTCAGTACCTACTGGCACCTTACAGGCCAGTACAGACCACCATAGCTTCTCCTACGTCGTTGGAAAGGGAGAGGTGGGGGGTTTAGTTGGTTGCAACCTGCAACCTCGCCGCGAGATGCCACTCAATCCTACACACTGCACCTTTAAACACAAGACAAAATGAGTGAGTCCACGACGGTGATATCCATTTTACGTATTTATTTTCCATTTCCGCTGCCACGACATGGCACGCAAATAAAAGAGAAGGCACACCAGCGGGCGAAAAAAGCAGAAGGCCATGTCTTTAATATTTGTCAGGGGAGAAAAGCCACATAATGGGTGTTCCCCTCTGGCCCCGGGTCAGCTCTGCGGCGGCGGCCGCTGCTGCTGCTGCCTGCTTATACGCTGTGAGATCCCGGGGAGCACCGGCTTGGCGGAGCGAGGGAAGAAAAAAAAAAAAGAAAAAAGATTGTGAACTCCAGTTCCTCCGGGTTGGGTTCGGCGCTGGAAGGAGAACAGTCGACGCGAGCAGCAGCGGCGGACTGGCCCACGACGCTGTGCAGCTGCACGGAGAGCGAAGCACCGCGAGAACCGCTCGGGGAGCGGCCGCAGAAACCGGCGCGGAGAACCTCGACATGTGTCACGGCCACAGTTTACCGAGCCGTGTGTTGTGAAACAGATATACGATACCGCGCGGCACTTCACAAAGCTATTTTGGAAAACGGTATATATATATATATATGTGTGTCCTACCTAGAGGCGGGCCAGCTGCGGGAGATGTTGTAGTTCACATCACAATGATGATGTCTTGACAGGCTTTAATCAGCGCGAGTTACATTTATTATGTTGTTACTTTTATTACATTTTTGAGAGACAAGAAGGGAAAACCTGTCTCGACCCGTAACTACGAGGCCCATGCGATACTAGTTGGGTTTTGACAACGTAACTCGCATATCAACGCAAAGAAAAGTTCCCCCTTTACAACCGCAGCATTTATTGAACAGCCAAGCCGGAAAAGATTTTAACTTTAAGTTTGACTTCGATCATCTAGGTTACTCTCTGCTGGATGACTTCATTTACCCTGGAAATGTGTTCCAGCATAAAGTAATTCAGTCCAAACGTCCCATCAGTTAAATAACACAGCAGAACACTAATTGTTATTGATTATTATAGACATGGTTTAATGATTAGAAATTGACCCGCCCACGGCTGGTTCCAATGGACTCAAGCTGTAAATTGAGTCACTCTGTTGCTTCGAACGCCGACGCCAACACAATGAATGACACACACACACAGCTCAGCGGAGGAAGGAAGATCTGTTTTGTTTCGTTTTTTCCCCCCCCCCATTACAACCGTATTACTAGAACCGTAAAACTATAATGTGGTCTTGGCAGTACAGTCAAGGCGTCGCCGTCAATTAGTACTGAATGAATAAAAGCTCAAATAAATTGGACCAAAGAAACACACACACACATTTGCGTTTACATTGTATCTACAGACGTCAAGAATATATACAATATGTTATAGGTTTAAATTCAACCCACCTTTCAAAACTCTTTCAATGAAACTGTTGTAATGTTTTATATATATATAATTTTTATATTTTTTTTAATGCTTTAAAATGTTAATGCTGGAAAAGTGTTATACAGATAACATGTGTTGTTATAATAATAATAATTCTAATAACAATAATAATACTAATAGAAAGCGCTGTTCAGTGCGTACACACATAGAGATGCATATTCATGGAGTGACACACAGGAAAGGATTACAGCGGTTGGGGGGGGGGGGGGGGGGTGTCCCGCTTGGGGTTAGCCGTGCATCTGGCTCTGATATCGTCAGGCCGTTACTATGACACAAACACATCCAAATTGCTCCCTCAAAAACGTCGCTCTCACACACTTACCGAGGCAGTCACAGATGCACACACACACACACACACACACACACACACACACACACACACACCAACATGGACACACACACACACACATACACATACGCACAAACAAATTACATATGTAAGTCCCACAAACACACACACACACACAACCATTACATATATAGGTCCCACACAGACACACATGTGCACACACACACACACCCACATACATACACAAGACACACAAACACATGCGAGAGTGAGAGCGACCGAGGCGGCGTTCCCATGCATGGTGAAGCCCTGTCTGCAGCCCCGCGGCTCCTCCTGATGTGCAGAGTGGTGCACAGGTCACCACATCAGGGCCTGGTGACC
>JAOPHQ010005723.1:40000-65000 GCA_030340625.1 Merluccius polli | reverse complement strand
ATGTATGCTCATACGTTTATATCCTGCGAGTGTTTCTGTTGTGAATAGTCGCTATGGCGACGACGTGGCCCCCGCTTTTATTTGCTTTAACCCTTAAAACAAACTCGTACGGAATTGAGTTTTTACAAACTTTGTGTAATTGTTTATGATACGGATTACAGGTGGTAATCGCAGCTCCATTTCCCCCAGCGCTGCGATTTCGAGTGTACTGTAGGGATAATTCACGGTAATACAGTGCAGTAATAATGCGAGCGGGGGCTATTCGTGGCCCGAAGGTTATCACAACAAAAACACCGCGAAAGCCCCGCGTCTTCAGAGATGAGGCACAGCTTTGAGACCCGGGGAGCGAATGTCAAAGAACAAAGGAGGCCGTGTCTGACCTCTCGTTGCTATATCGGAGAACAGGGATAGGGAGATAGGCAGAGGAAGGGAGGACTCGGAGAGAGAGAGAGAGACAGAGAGAGAGAGAAACCGAGACAAAGCGAAGGATTGTGCGCTGAGGGTGAGAGACCAAAACAAAGACAGCCGGCCCCTCCTCTCTCCGATCATCTGGATACAATTGTGTCATTACAGCTCCATGCTGTCTGAGCGTGTGGGGACGTTAAACACACTTGGGATAAAAGGTTCAAAATGACTCTCTCTCTCTCTCGGCTCTCTCTCTCTCTCTCTCTCTCTCTCTCGGCTCTCTCTCTCTCTCTCTCTCTCTCTCTCTCTCCAGGCTCTCTCTTTCAATCAGTGGCTGATCTTCGTAACCACACAAGAGGTTCTTGTGACAACAGGAAATGAAGCTCTCTCCCACCAATCGCGGCTCGTCGGGCTCCGCGTCGACCCTTGACCCCAATGCGCGTGATTGGCCCGAGAGGGGTGACTCAACGCAGATGCAGACAAACACTTACCGTAACTCACTTCTCCGCTTCCAGTAACCTCCTTGCGTTGTTTTTTTTTTTTCTCTCCCTGGTTTAATAAGGGTGACAGATTGCAATTGTGTTTGGTTAGTAGAAACCCTCCGAGGGGTTTTGTGATTTAGCAGTGAATGCTCAGCATGGCTATTTTGTCGAAAGCCACAGAGATATTGAATGTCCTCGTTTGCCTCGAAGAGCCCTTATCTCGCGCCGCCTCACCTTGAATGCCGCGTTTAAATCGTTGACCTCAGCCACTTTGTAACAAAAACGCCTCCGGGTGATTGCAGGGCTCGCCTCGCGCGTCGTACCCAATCGTCTCCCGAAATGAGTAAGACGCGTCGCGGGCCAAATGACACAATGAGCGTAACGATAGAGCCGTCTTTATCTCCATCCATCGTCGCCCTGGGAGTGAGCGTCCCCGACGGTTAGCGGCCCGGCGCAGCTGGGATGCGACGGCGCAGCGCACGCATGCGCTGACACACACACACACGTGAAAACATAATGGAAAGTTTAACGATTAGATAATTATACCGTTTATATTTTAGTGTGTGTGAAGAGATCCAGTAGGTAGTAGTGTGTGCATGTGTGTGTGTGTGTGAGTGTGTGCGTGTGCATTTGTGTGTGTGTGTGCATGTGCGTGCTTACGTGTGCGTGCTTACGTGTGCGTGTGTGTGTGCGTGCTTACGTGTGCGCGTGTGCGTGTGTGCGTGTGTGTGTGTGCAGGTATGTGCGTCGGTGTAACCGGCCCCATCTCAATTTTCTTTTGAACCTCCAAAGGTGACAACCACTCATTGGCCCGGCCTGGGAATCAACCCCACCCTGTTATTTTGGCTCCAGCGACTAGCCTGCCCCCACGGCTCAGGTCACTCACTTACCGAACCCAGCAACTATAACTCTCCCCGCCTGCACTTATTACTTAATCTGTCCCCAGAAATCAAAGACTTCCACCGCATCCAGACCGGTCGGTTCCCCTGCGGCCCCGCAGGTCAACATCCTCAATCTGTCTGCTCAACCCCTGTGCTGTATTGGTTAGGCAAGAGTAAGCTCTTTTATTTTTACAACTTCTTTAACTGTGGTAAGGTAGAGACCGTCTGAATTAAACCTAGAGACGATAAGTCGGTAGGTGAGCGAAAAAACCGAACGATTGCTGCTGATGCACAGCGGCGCTCTAGAGACGTGGCTAAAAACACGACCCGTGTCTCGGGTTTAGTGTCACATCCGAGTTTACTGATCCGATCACCGTGTGAGCTGCCTTTTATTTTGGTGTATATCTTATGTCATTTTTTTTGTTAAAAAAAAGAATACAAAAATGAGTGAAATGGAAGTTCATGAAGTTAATACCTAATAGTTAGCTGTTTTCATCAGTCATTTCGCGAGATTTTTATCGGCGATAATATATTATCGCGAACCGAAATCCTATATATATCTTCTTCGTCTATCCATGGACTACAGTGTACACCTGTGTGGCAGACTAAGATGGCCGCCACAGAGCATGTGGTATATTTAGGCTATGGTCTCGCCACCTGTGAATGGGCTAAGAACAGGACTGGAAGAACAGGAAGTGTGTCTACTTCCTCCCTCCTCTCCAGTAGCTCCCACCGCCTCTGATTAACTACATCCTGATGAAGGCATCGGCCTGTGTGTGTGTGTGTGTGTGTGTGCGTGTGTGTGAGTGAGTGGTCCGGTCTGGTGTGGGAAGATGGGATGACAGCTTTGATCTCACCATCACATCCCGTGAACAGATACACAGCTGGTTAGGCCAACGTCTGTGTGTGTGTGTGTGAGTGTGTGTAGGCCATAATGATGTATGTATGTGTGTGTGTGTGTGGGTGGGTGATTATGTGTGTGTGTTTGTGAATAGACGCAAGTTAATGCCATATAAAGATCATGTGTGAATTGAAGCCTAATGCATTGCGTGTGTGCGTGTGTGCGTGTGTGTGTGTGTGTGTGTATGTGTGTGTGTGTGTGTGTGTGAGTGTATGTGTGTGTGTGTATGTGAGTGAGTATGTGTGTGTGCATGTGTGTGTGTGTGTGTGTGTGTGAGTGTATGTGAGTGTGTGTGTGTGTGTGTGTGTGTGTGTGTGTGTGTGTGTGTGTGTGTGTGTGTATGTATGTATGTATGTATGTATGTATGTATGTATGTATGTATGTATGTATGTATGTATGTATGTATGTATGTGTGTGTGTGTGTGTGTGTGTGTGTGAGTATGTGTGTGTGTGTGTGTGTGTGTGTGTGTGTGCGTATGTGTGAGTGTGAGTGTGGGCCCCTTTCTTTGTATGAAGCAATTTAGAAAAGTCGTATGTATCCCAGAAAGGTGGTTGACACAATTCTGATCTATGGGGATTGGCGCGGTGGGAAAATCCACTTGGTTTGTTTTGCTTTTCCCACGATATTATTTAACGCCCATGCCAAGGTTTAATTATATTTATTCCAACACCAACCCGAATCGCAAAATCACATATGTATTACAAAAACAGCACATTTCCAAAGTCCCGTTTCAATTAAACGTAAGCCCCGAGGTTTCAGAGCAATTTGGACGGGAGAAACGATGGGTCGGTCCGCGCAACGCTTACTCTCTCTCTCCGGCACTATTGATTTTTGTTTGTAGTCTTTACTCAAGCCCGCTGTGTTAGCGCAGTTCTGCGTGTTAGGCTTGTGTTTCACACACTGGAAACCCAACCCGGAGTCAAGAGCATTACAAGCCCACCGCTTTATCACCGGATGCAGGGGTCTCGGCTGTGTTTTAAACACCCGTGCGCCGCTCAACATCAGCCTATAGGAATGTGGGACGGTATTGCACGTGCACGTGCACGTTCACGTGCACGTGCACAGCGAGACTCGGGGACACGGCCGGGACGGCGGGATGACTAACCGTGAGCCGACGGTTGTTCCTCGGGCCTGGAGTCACCGTTTTTTGGTAACCTAGTAACCCTAACTATTTACGGATGGGAGCGAGATGTGTAACCGCTAGGGAGGGGAGAGAGGAGACGAGGCGGTCGACGAGGAGAGACGTGTGCGTAGGATCGTCGCTTTTAGGTGGGCTTCTGCTGAGACAGGCTGATTAGAAATGAGATGAGACGGCCCGCTGAGAAAACCGCAGGCCTTGTCGTCGTCGCGACCCAGCAGTAATCTTGTGATTCTTGTGAGTCTCGTCGGCAAATCTTTGATCTGAACCGGGGCTTTAATTATGGCGCTGCCCTCCTTCATCTTCAGAGGAAGGTCAGTCAAGTGTCCACAACAAACCCCTCCACTCTCACCAGCCATCTTCCTTCAAGACTCGAACGATTTGAAAGATCATAACACGGGGACCAGTTTTGCATTTAGTCGGTCAGTTAATATACAAGTGAAGTGAAATCAGAGGACGTTTTTCCACTTTTAAGGGTTGCTGGGACATGAAAGTAAAACCCACTGGCATGATTTACAAGGTAACCTTGTTGTGTTCAACTGTATTTACGACAACTGTATCCAGCTGTATCCATGACAACTGTATCATATCCCTTGAACACGATGCCACAGGAATGACAATTGGTGCTACCCAGAATAGAAGAGAACTTTAATTGAACTACAATAGAAATAGAACCAGACAATAATATTAATAGAATTAATTTCACAATAGAACAGAATAGCATTTTCACTTCATTCAAATTTAATTAAAAGTCAAATATAATATAATATAAAGTTATTTGTGAACGTAATATAATATGAAAGGATATAATAAAGAAGAACATTATTTCTCCTGGCAGTAGCTTCTGAAGCCACAGACTAGCGGCTATAGCTTAGCTATATTTTAATGGCCGTGTTAACTGGTTCATGCTGTTGTTGTTACCGCTAGCAGCTAAGGAACACATGCCAGAGATTAGCCTGCTTTCCTTATATAGCCTTAACCCCCCTTCTAACCCAAAACCTGAGAGAGACAGAGAGGGGGAGAGAGAGAGAGGGGGAGAGAGAGAGAGAGAGACAGAGACAGAGAGAGAGAGAGAGACTGAGAGAGACTGAGAGAGATAGAGAGAGAGACAGACAGAAAGAGAGGGGGGAGAGAGAGGGAGGCACAGAGGGAGAGAGAGTGAGGGGGGGGGGGGGAGAGTGAGAGAGCAAGAGTGTGCACGCGTGCGAGAGAGAGAGAGAGAGAGGGAACGAGAGTGAAAGACAGGGAGCTTTGAAAAACAGATTAAAGAAGAAAACATTCATGTAAGAAATCAACAGTGTAATGCTTAGGGGAGCGTGAAGAGCAGAGAGAGGGAGAGAGAGAGAAGGATAGAGAGATAACCAGCAAGAGTGAAAGAGAGAGAGAGAGAGAGAGAGAGAGAGAGAGAGGCTGGTGGATTCGAAGAGGAAACCACAGGAAAAAAAACCTCAGTGGCCAGAGCATCCATCATCCTCGTGTTACCGCGATGGGGAGAGACCAGTGACCTCACCAGCACATGTGCAGCCTCCTCGCTGGTCTGGGCTGGGCCGGGCCGGTCTGGGCCAGGCCCGGGTGCCCAGGGTTGGGCTGAGAAGGGTCGAGCCATAGAATTTAAATGGGTAAAAAAATGGCATTCCCAGCGTCATTCCTGTTGCTAATTGGGTTAGATGTTTGCTTTTACTAGGCAGAGGCATGGGAAACAGAGGATGGGATCTGAGCGAGAAGGAGGTGCCAGGTTGAAAGATGGGTAAACGGAGATATCGCGGCAAACCGGGCCCAAAAATTTTTTTTTTTTGGCCCATGACTCCATCTTTTAGGTCTGAAGATTTTTGAGAACCTCACACACACTGTTTTTACCCGATGTCCCATTAAAACATTTTTGCGCATCCAGTCACACGAAGTGCTTTGCAGTAGTTCACTTGTGGATACAAATCATTTGGCAGTCTTAATTGTATTATTATTTCATTTTATTTTTCATCAAATATCTATAAATTATAAGTCAGCAATCTCCCGTGACCCGCATGTCAAGCTACCCCAAGTTTGGTTCCCGACCCCCCGATGTTGGGAAACTCTGCGCTCGGAGGAAAGCCCCAAGTCCAAACTGGAAAAAGCTGTAAACATCCGAAAGCTGGACCAGTACCTAATCCCAAGTCACCCCATTAGGCCACAGAGTAGTAGACAGAAAGATTTAGCTATTGTAAATTTAAGTCAATAAATTAGAGACAAAGGAGTCTTCAGGGTGAGAAACGTTTGGACCCGGACTCAAAGAACCGGTGACTAAGTTCACAGCTTGAGTGTCAAGTGTCAAGTCTGGAAGGCGGAGGTTCTTGGTAAAGTGAAAAGTGTAATGCAAAATAGTATTTGGCTATTTCGAAATATCCTACTTTACAGCAGAATCTCTAGCAGGCAGTAAAACACAATGTCTCTGACTCCCTAAGGAAAACGAGCGACAGCGAGGGTTTTTCTCCTGCTTACCAATAATGTCTGTCTAGCAAGCAGCAGTCACTGTATATCACTTCCATGATACTCACATTTAGTGACATTAAGCTTGTGTCCATACTGTATTGGAAAGCAATACTTTATGATATACGTTATAATAGTAATAAAATTGGCCTTTTATCTTGGTCAGGTCGGCCCTGAGAAAGAGACAATGTTGATTTAACAGCTGGTTTACAGAACGTCATTCTAGATATTATCCCCCAGTGTCTGCAGAGCGACGCCAGACTAACCACCATCAACACTAATACTACTATGTATTTACAAGGTTTAGGATCAAAATACAGCCCCTGGGTTATTTTAGGTTTATTTATTTTTAATTTCATTTTAGATTCATGATGATTTTTTTGCGAAATCATCTTCTTGTCAGGAAACTATTCAGTTGGGGGACAGAAGTCGTAATCCAGTGTGGCCACCAAACGAATGCTGCCGGTTCATTTCTGAGTATATTTCCATTAAAGCTAATCTCTTAAGTGACACTCCACTTATAATTAGGCAACACTGAGATTACACTACTGTATATTCATATTATTTTGTTTGAGAAATAGAAACTTAGGCAAAGGTGCCTGGGAATAAACATACAGACCTTTTTTTGTGATGTGTCCACCGGGGATACATGGGGGTGACTGAGTTCATTCAACTTGGGATCAAAAAGAGTTACAACTCATTAAGCAGGCAGCATACTTCAAAAGAAGCTGATTTCTTTTCAGCCGGCCGAGACCGGAGAGGATCTTTGCAGACAAGAGTTTTATACTGAATGGCAAAAAAAATGGCAAAGGTCACTGGCAAACCATTAGTTAAGACCAGTGGGGTCTGCATGGAGACAGCAAATCCGAAATCCAGTTGTGGAAATAAGTAAAAACAAATCACGCTGTATTTCTGATAAAGTTACAAAATCTTGGAGGTGCAAGAGGCGCCAAAAAATAAGTTGGCCAAACTTCTTCACCACAAGAAGTACGCTGCCCGCGTTTGAATGTAAAGATTGCGTACATTAGCTTGTGTTCAATGGACCAAATGACCTGGGAAAATATATGCGTCTGAGCTAAAGGCTTGTTCTGCGTTTACTGCGAGTAATCCTCACTACCGGTTCAAACCTTTTAATGTTCAAATGGTTCATGCTGTTCAACCCCTCTATTGGTTTGATCACATCATCAGTAATATTTGTCCATAATCCTGATTTAGCCCGTTCCCTCACCCTACTCTTTGTTGTTGCATTGGAACAAAGCTAAAACTGAGCCCACCTGTAATGAACAGAGTTAAATAGGAAGCCTCATTCACGCCTCCCCAACTTTCCAGATATTAGATCGGGTCTTTTTGAAGAGTCTCAATCATATTGTCCTTTTTGCGCTCTTTGTTTGTGGTGTGTAAGCTCGTGTTGCGTTTTGTTGTGGTTTGCGATGCCCATGTTTTCTCCTTTGACACAAATGAAGGACTGGATCATTCGGGTTTTCTTACAGATGGACGTAAGCTTTAGCGTGCTTTTGATGGATTCTGGATGTTATTTGATCCTTTTTGACATATGTTTGTTCTCTTCCTGTATTCCCATAATAAAACCACCTGTTTTCACTTATCTACTGTCTTCCTATTTTAGATGTTCATTTCCTTTCCAATTCCTTCTCTGCTTCCCTTCCTGTTCATCTCCACACTTAACCCATCTGTCCATCTCTATGCTATCCTCCACCACTGCTATCTGCTTCCTCTTCACTTGTTCTCCAGCTGTGCTCCTCTCTGTGTGGGGACCGGGGAAGTCCCCCCAGGATTAACATTAGCCCCCTAGAACCCACAGCCCACCACAGCAGCGCTGCTCGGCCGGCTACCACATGAGAGGGTCTAACTGTGTGTGTGTGTGTGTGTGTGTGTGTGTGTGCTGGATGGATGGATACATGGCTGGATGGGTGATTTATGTTCATGGACATTAAAATCATATAAAACATATCAACATATTGGCATGAAGCCGTAGTAGTACTGGAAGTAGCATGAAATTCGCTCTGACCACTAGAAGGCAGATATAAGACACTCCAAAGCAATCCGAAAACATCCACGGTGAAATTAAACGGTGTGTGTGTGTGTGTGCGTGCGCGTGTGTGTGGGTGTGTCTTTACGACCAGATGGCAATAGCTGTCAGTGGCGACCACTCCCTGCCAGACCCTTTACCTCGTGAGTCACATGGCTCTCGTGGATGACTAAGCTGCCGATTCTCTTGAGCAAAACGTCGACCGCATTTTTTCAAAAGGTTCTGGTCCACTATGTTTAGGATCATCTCATTACTTCTGCCGCCAGTGTCACAGTGGCCGTCGTGAGCGCAGGGAATCGAGTGTGGTTGATGTCTTCTTCAGGAAGAGATCAACAGTTGCATCGCTGTCCCCTGACATGGCTGGATATTCAGCTGTTGCCATTCAATACATTTGTCTTCGGCTCCCGGGGGCAGGAGTGTGTAGCGGTGTTCGACTTTCAGCCAAGAGGTTCTGAGTTTGATCCCCGATGTCCAAAATCTACACCTGTTGGCCTCCTTGAGCAAGCAAGGCCCTACGTAATAACATGTGCTCTCTGCAAGGCGCTTTGGATTAAAGGTGTCTGCTAAATGACTCCTTACTATAAAGACAGTACACTAAACTATCAAAGAAGCAACGTCACCACAGGTCACCTGGATTATGCATCTAATGGATTCCACCGCATCAGGAACATTAGATTACATTAAAGTAAGAAAATACCATGACTACATTTTACCCTTCTGCAATATGATTATCTCTAATTGTTTTTTTTAGAAAATGACTTCATACCACAGCCGTCATATCATGTCACCTTCACACAGAGAGCCATTCTTACCCACCGCTACCTGAGGCGTACAAAGCAAACCACCACATTACTCACTTCAAAAGGAGACCGATTCATGAGAAAGGATGACACAACAAAACACAAACGTAGCCGCCCCAGGTCAAACAATCTATATTTATATTCTAAATATATCATATTCTGATTGCTTAGCAGTAGTTAACCCCCTGCGGTCACATAACAATGCTGGCTACAGTAAAAAAAAAAACTAAAAAAAACCTACTGCAATATGAAAAGCAGTTAAAAGGACAGAGTGAGGTGAAGGCTCGTGTGAGTCAGTGTGTTTGGCATGACTGAAGTAAGATAGATCTGTATTGGTATGATGTTACTGTTCACTGTGACTATTTAGTCTTCTAGCGCACATTTTTTGGCATTTTTATGGTTTATTAAATACATGACGGTAGGCTTGAATCAAACCTGCGTCCTCACAACTCCAAGGAGCCTGTTTTGGACGGTGCGAGACCACCAGACATCCCCTAGCCCACGTTTTTATGGGCTAATCATAAAGCTTTGTAAGCTTAATAAAATAAAGCCAATTGTTTTAGATTGGGGTAAGATGGGGGGTGAGATGTCTTGCTCAAAGGATGCCGACAGGTGCCTTTTCGGCTGGACTCAAACACCCCAGCCACGACACTCTCTCTGCCAATCTGGTGTCCACCCAGATGCATGATGGGTAGATCCACTTACCGGCCTACCAGCTGGTGTGGTACAGTCCACTGACTGAGGACTTCTAACCATCTAACCATCACACATCCGGGAGGACACCCCCACTTTAGTGATGTCACCAACGGCTACATACAAAAAAAAAAAAAAAAGGCTCCTAGTGACTCATCAACCTCACACCTGGTGGTGCAATAGGGGCCCTTTAAGAGTGGTGTGGAGTGAGGGTGATCGCCCTCCACTTAGCCTCACATAAGCTTTTTTTTTTCCCCGAAGGTGGAATTTCCCTTTAAGTAGGGGCCCATCTGTCATGTGACAGAGAGGTATCTCCCGCTCCTCTCATGTGGTTCCTCTGGTGGAGATAAAGGATATACGTGACGCTAGGTGGTAGGTGAACCTTTTGTATGCCACCCCTCCCCCCCCCCCCCCCCCCCCTCCATCTGTGGCGGATCTCTTTGTTAACCCCCCCCAACCCCACATCCCCTATCCCTCCCCCAAACGCATGTGCACTGCACAGGCATATATGCATAGACACACACACACACAAATGAATGGCAATGCACACACACGCACATACACACACATGCACACACGCACACACACACACACATGCGCGCACACACAAACACACACAATTTTAACCTGTGTCCATGGGCGTAGGATCCTACGCCAGGGGGGGGGGAGAAATCCTGCTCTCCCGCACCAGAACCTCCTCATAAGACGATCAGGTGCAGTGAACGTCTCACACACACACACACACACTAAAATGTCCTCCTAAGATGATCCGGTGCAGTGGTCGTCTCACAGACATCAGAGCGTCCTCCTAAGACGATCAGGTGCAGTGAACGTCTGACACACACACACACACTAAAATGTCCTCCTAAGATGATCCGGTGCAGTGGTCGTCTCACAGACATCAGAACGTCCTCATAAAGACGATCAGGTGCAGTGAACGTCTCACATCATTGTTGCACCACGTCGTGGTGCAACAATGATGCCATCGTGTTTAGGTGCCGCGAGTGACGAATGCGCATTTCACATGCAGGCACTTGCATGCGCACACCTATTTAGACGTTATAAGAAAGTCTCATTGAGATGGAAAACTCTTTTGCAAGAGAGAACTGAAACATTTACATCAACAACACCCTTAAACAAATAATGAGTAATTGAAGTTTTAGATTTCGCTGTAGCTCATTCCAGAGATAAGGTGCATTTTACCTCCAACCAGTCTTCCCTAGTTCTGTCTTTGCATGAGGAACGTTTTCGGCCGTCCAGTCATGTGACATTTGTGTTATGTGTGTTAGATTTTAATTGGGTTAAGGCTGTTCAATATTTTGCTCATTTTAATAGTAATCTTTATAAATTAAAACTTAGATATGCTTATGTCTTCTAGATGCAAGGGACGACCATCCAACTGTGGCATATAGCTCACAGTGGAGAGTGTGGAGTCAGTCTTGTGTAATAAATCTGATGGCAGTATAGCATCCAGAGGTTAAAGAGCAGAGGCAGCAGAATGATCATAAAGAATATCTCTATAGTCCAGTGCAGGCAATATTGTAGATTGCATCATTGTTTTCCTGTATAGGAAACCGATTTGAGTTTTGTCCAGCCGTATTTCTAGATATTTGTAGGATGGAACAATATTGATTCAATCACAATTAAGGGTATACAATGGAAGATCAACAGCGTGTGGTCTAGAGAAATACATAAATGTACTTATTCACGTACACAAACAAAGAAACAAAATGTTCACACAAACTCAAATATCCAACAACACCCCCCGCCACACACACACACACACACACACACACACACACACACAGGCACACACATGCACACAATTACATGTGTACACACTCATACATTACCTGCCCCCACACACACACACACAATCACATGTGCACACACTCATACATTACCTATCCACACACACACACACACACGCGCATGCACACACACACCACACTCACACATACACGCACACACACACAAACACAGGCACACACATGCGCACAATCACATGCATACACACTCATACATTACCTATTCACACGCACACACACACCAAACACACACACACACACAAACACAGGCACACACATGCACACAATTACATGCATACACACTCATACATTACCTGCCCACACACACACACACACACAAACACAGGCACACACATGCACACAATCACATGCGTACACACTCATACTTTACCTGCCCACGCACGCACACACACACACACACGCACACACATGCACACGATCGCATGCGTACACACTCATACATTACCTGCCCACACACACACACAGAGCAGGCACACACCTACTTTGAAGCATTCCTCACTCCTCTTCCCTGTAGTTAGGCACATGAAATGCATGCTTGTCCTGTGTGCACTGGCCTGCATGGAGGATGCATGTGTGCTGTGTGCAAATTAGTACTTTTAGCTGCGGTTGCCAAACGTGTATCTTATTATTATTATCGCTGATTTGGTAACACCGACTTAAAAAAAAACAAAAACATGCTTTACATAGCCAGTTCTTAGCGTTTGCTATAAATCACTGTCACAAACACGCTATTGCGTCACTGACCTTTTTTTAATTTATTTTTTTGCACACACTAAAATTACCTAATTTGACTAAGGAGGAAAAATACGACCAATACATCTTTATAAGAGGGAGAGACGCTGACTGTCACAGACACAAATCCCCCGAATGTCCTTTTCTTTCTGGGCAAACCCTGGCCTCCCGTATAACCACGCGGAGCAGACGCGGGTGCCCTCGGGGGGGGGGGGGGCAGAGGAGAGAGGGAGGAAGGAGGTATGGGAATAAAGGGAAGGAAAGCAGGGAGGAATGTGGGGAATGAGTGGCAGGTCCCAGCAGGACCACGCTGCAGTGGCAGCAGCACCTCCACCTCCGAGGCAGCGGAGGACAGACGAAGCAGAAATAAATGGCCCCAGGGCCTAGAGGCTACCCCCCCCCCCCCCCCCCCCCCCCCCTCTCTCTCTCTCTCTCTCTCTCTCTCTCTCTCTCTCTCTCTCTCTCACCCCCCCCCTCTCTCTCTCTCTCTCTCTCTCTCACTCTCTCACATGGTACAAGGTTACACAGTGCATTTAAGAGACACAGAAAAGGCAACATACAAGTACAAGACAACAAACAAGTGCATGTTAAAGGCAGTGTGAAGTGTCCAAGTCCGGTACACAGGTTAGAAGATGACTTAATGGACGTTATCTTCCACCAGACCGGGGAGAAATATTTAATTTAAAGTATTGGCACATCAAAGCAATACGCCGCAGAGAGTCCTCACCAACGGTTGCAGTTAGACATTCATGTTCTCGAAACCATAATTGACACCTGTGTGCATCACCTGCTGAAGAGGGGATATACAGCAAATGAGTGTATTGCTCATAGTGGTTTGTAGCTCAATGTAAAAGCAGTCAAATTACCACCCAAAAAAGCTGTAGATACATGTTGGGGTTTGATAATTACATTGTAGCGAGTGTTGGGGGGTTATACACACACTATCACTACACACACACACACACACACACACACACATACACACACACACACACACACTATCACCACATACACACACACACACTGTCACCACATACACACACACACACACACACACACACACTGTCACCACATACACACACACACACACACACACTGTCACCACATACACACACACACATACACACACAGTCACAATTTGCCCCTTGTTTATACTTTTTGAAATGAATTACATTTTTTAAGTAATCATTTAAGTTACTTTATAGTTTTTAAAAGTAGCCTAATGTGTTTTTTTTTTAACATCCAAGACCACCACAGTCACCACAGTTCAGTCAGGAAACAGTTAAAAAAAAAATGCAAATGATTCATCGATTTAATCATACCAAATGGTGACACAATGGTTAATCATTTTTTCCTCCACTCCCTGTTGTGGGATAGGTGAAGACCAACGTCTCTAACTGCTAAAATCAGAGTCATCAACTGTGGCTTGGGTATTGGCTGTGGTTTGTGGACAGAGAAAGCCAACTCACCATAATATGCTGAGACTTGACATTTGCAGGTGTGGTGAAATGTACTGTTTCACTATCGGTAGGCCGTCAAACAACCGCCATGGGACTACTTGATGTGCTGTAATCAAAAATGTTTACCTGGTGTGTCACTGTTCACTGATTCACCGTTCATTCACTGTTGATTCACTATTTTTGTGTCACTGTTCACTGACGTTCACTGATTTTTCTACGGCTCTCTCAAGTCTATGAATGGCCGACCACTACCACCACACACACACACACACACACACACACACACACATGGTCTTAAAAGGAGAGCATGACATCAACACGACTAGATACCGTATAGCTGTGGGAGGCAGCGATGACTTTACAGGTCAGGGAGGGACCTCCCCGCATCACAAGACTCCCCGGCGGCCGGCTGGCCGGCGCATTTCAGATCTGGTCCGAAGCGATACGCACACGCATGCACGCATACACACACACACACGTATATACGCAAACACACACGCAAACACACACATGCGCACACACACAAACACATACATACACATGCGCACACACACATACATGCAATCATGCATAGAGGAAACACACAAGCCCATACACACACATGCACACACACACACACACATACACAGACACACACACACACACTGACACACACACACACACACACACTGACACACACGCATGCATGCACACACACACACACATACATGCAATCATGCATAGAGAAAACACATAAGCCCATACACACACACACACACACACATATATATTCACACACACACACACACTGACACACACACGTACGTCTCATCTCAGGTCTTAATGTTTGGGCACAACAGGGCTATTGGTGGGGGCTGCCATGGGTCAGCAGCAGCACATAAGGAGGAGGAGGAGGCAGAGGACAGAAATAACCCTCAGAGCAGCAGGAAGATTAAAGGGTTCCAGCGGTTGTCCCTCTTTACCTTATTAATGCCCTAATCATACGCTCTCAGAGGCTCCGAAGGGCCTCGTTTGATGATGCAGCAATTTCACTCATAGGGCAGATAAGTTTGATCAAAGCGGGAGAGCAAGCACGGGTCACTGGTGTGGAGGAGAGTGTCAGGGTTTAGAGAGAGAGAGAGAGAGAGAGAGAGAGAGAGAGAGAGAATTTGGGGGCAGGGGGCTTAGGAGTCAATCATGGACCAGAGATATGTGGTGATGTCAATAGATAGATGGATGGATAGATAGATAGATAGATAGATAGATAGATAGATAGATAGATAGACAGAAGCAGTGTTCCTCCTGCCACACACCACCTAAGTGGCTTTTGCTGGGGCCCTCCGACACAAGACACTGGTTGTAGTCGGTTTATTGGAAAAGGCAAGCTGGTAGCAGCCGAGCAGATGTTACAAGCTGCCATGACAGTGGCTCTCCCTCGAGTGTGTGTGGCGATAGCTGGGGCGCTTCGCATTTCTCTCATTTGTTATTTCCTCGCTTGAACCGGAAGTCGTTCGGTTCGGTTGGATTGTTCATGCACCACAGGTGTGCGGCCTCACCTGGCTGGGTGAGGCCGCACACCTGTGGTGCGTGAACAATGCAGGTGCCAGGTGAGGCTGTGAACCAGCTATCAACCACACACACACTCCACACCGTTGTTTTGAGTACAACTAAGATGAATGGTTATATAAATGCACAGTGCTGCAAACTTTGGCCAAGGAACAAAATGTCCATGTCATCTGTCAAGACCTATGTTTTTTTCCAAACATTTTTTATGGATGGGGAATCCTAAGTTTAGCCTTCTCGAATCAACTCGAACATACAAGACACCTCCCCCCCCCCCCGTCGGTATAGCAACACCGACGTTGTCTTTGACGTTAGCTACATTTCACACAGGGCTTAAATAAATCAACAAAACTCCCCCAAGTTGTGCGGGCAAACGTTCCCCAGAAAAACCTGAAGAGCAGCAGCTTCCCCATCCATTAGATCAACTTGTTCGTTAGGTTGGGTGTGTCCCGTACCGCCGGTGGATGGAGTCTGTAAAGACTTGATGTCCTATGATGTTCTATGTATGGAGTGGAAGTGATGGCGAGAGGGAGGGAGAGAGAGAGAGAGTTTTCTTTTTAAGCAGAGGAAAGTCCTCATCATTTATTCAGCAAAGTCACCAAAGACATGGGAGGTGGGACGCACTTACACAGAAAGGAGACGGGCCCAGATTTGACGTGATTCGATGACAGCGGCAGTAGCAGATGTGAGAGTAGGCCAAGCAACGCAGCCAAGGGCTTTTGGCCCTTCACACTTGTTCACTGCGCGGCACTTGGCAAACCCTTTTATGGGAGGCGAAGAGTGGCAGCGAAGCCCTGTGCACATCATATCCATAGTTAATCCTCCCGGTCCCCAACGAAGACGTCGGTGTTCCCTAATGCTTCCTGACACGACCAAGTCACTCGGGTGGCTTTTGTGTTTTGACTTGGCTTTAAAGGGGAACCGCCACGCGCGGCTATTTTTTTCCGATACAAGAGAGTACCGTTTTATGGACGCGTTGTGAAAAAATCGCGGGCCGCAACATCAACTTTCGTTTCTGTCAACAAAAAAAAGACAGAAAAAGTTGGACCTCATTGGTCAGGGATTGTCGTTCTCCATTGGTCAGATTCTGAGGAATGACCTCAGTGGTCCGACTTTTCCAAGATTTAAAGCGGTCCTCTTCTATTAGAAAATAGCCTGAGTTTAATGGTTCCCCTTCAACTGACGTGAAGGCTAACGTATAGTATAGTATAGATATTTACATTTAAATCATGCTAAATAGAAATGCTGGTTCATTGTGAGCCTAATTTTTAAGACTAATAAATAAAATAAAACATATAAAGCATTAGCTTTAATTAGCTAAGACGAGTCAAACCTGTGTGGCCTAGCCTGCAGGTCTTTTGGCCTGCAATTCAGAACAGATTTGTTATGGTGTGAAAATACTAAAAACTGATGTCGCAATACTCGATTATCCGCGAAACACTATCCAGCAGCCTTTGGGCCTTGTTAGTTTGACTCTTTAATGAGCATCGGATCGCTGGAAAAATGCAGTTCCTCGTATCCAATTTCAACCAGCTTATAAGAACACGATGAGCTGATGCTAATAGGATGATATTAGCATTGCGTGCTAAGACAACGCTGTCGGTCAGCTGCACAAGGGGAAACCTCACTTGCATATTTATCACCTCACATTTCAGCAATATTATACCTTGTGGCGGGCCCCCTTAGGCCTGGTTGTTATATATGTGTGTGTGTGTGTGTGTGTCTCTCTCGCTCTCTCACTCTATAGCCGGTGTGTCGAGCTCCTGGTGGTGTTTTTCTCTACACTGTCTTCCTCTCTCACCGCCGCTCGGCCATCAGGAACGTGGAAGTCAAACCTTAGCGGTACACATGTCAGCTCAGGTGGAGCAGAACATTCTGGGTGGTGTTAAAAGCGTGTACTCGCCGGCCCCGGGCCTCAATAATAAATGCAAGAGGGCACACACAAAGAAGCGATCCCTCTTTCCTCTTCGATAGCATCCCTCGGTGGATGCGCCATGAATTAGTAACATGGATCAAACTGTAGCGTTAGCGCAGATCAAGTATTTGCAAGGAAGCTGAGGGGCAGATGCGCCAGATGCTCCTATGAGATAATGTGAATGTTAGCTCATGTGAATTAAAATGTTCTCTGTTCTTGTCACATGGATTTTTTATACGGGAAGAAAGTGAAGGTCTTCCAGATAGAAGTGTGTTGAATTAGTTATCAGCACAACATGGATGTCTATCTTTAGAGATGAAGTCTTGGTGGTGAATAACCAGAGTCAAGGAAAATAAAATAAAGACGGATTTTCTGACCTCGGTGTGCATTAAGACGTCTTTAGAAAGGCATTTAGTTTGAACATTTGCGGGTCAGTATTGCCTGTGCATTTTTTATAGAACAAAATGTATTTCTTACATGAGGACATGACTCTGTGGCATGTTATCACCACTGGGGGGTTGATCTTCTGGAGATAGCGGGACGGTCTGTGATGGACCGATCAGGACTTGTTCTGTGGAAGCACAAGAAAAGATGAGAGGCTTGCTAGTTCTATATTCCTATAAATAAATCAATCAATCAATAAATATGAATATGGCATTTGGTGGATGCTTTTATCCAAAGCCTCTTACCAACGGTGTGCAGTGTATTCGTTTCTTAGCATGGCTGGTGGCCCCCAGTGGGAATTTGAACCCCCCGACCCAACCCCATCCTCAGGCATTTGTTGCTAGACAGGTCCACCTGACAGAGGGATCCCTACGCTACACAGGGATCCATTACGATACACAGGGATCCCTACGATACACAGAGATCCCTATGATACACAGGGATCCCTACGATACACAGAGATCCCTACGATACACAGGGATCCATTATGATACACAGGGATCCCTACGATACACAGAGATCCCTATGATACACAGGGATCCCTACGATACACAGGGATCTATTGCGATACACAGGGATCCATTACGATACACAGGGATCCCTAAGATACACAGGGATCCCTACGATACACAGGGATCCATATGATGTTGTTCTGCTCCTCGCAGGTCATACCTGTTGTTCAATCCGAAAAATTGTATTGACAGCTAAATCCGTTTTTTAATCAAGTGAAAATTGTGCAGTGATTGAAAAATTCACATCACACTTTTAATGATGATGTTTGGAGCCGTTTGGACAACCGTCACATACCTTCCCAGCACAGATGTCAGGTTTTGAACAGAAAGTATCACTGAGACGCTTCGACTTTCCCTGCCGCCAGCTAGCTTTGATAGCCAACGTCAATCCTGTAGCTAAAGGGGGTAATCCAATTCTTCCGATTCCACCTCCAAACCCTCCACCGAATCCTGCAGTCTCATCTCCAATCAGTGCCTGCTGATATTGGATTACGACAACACGTTTGGAAATGATTTTGTGGAACAAAAAAAAAATCCCACCCTCAGACGCTGCAAAGGCAACACAGTTCAAACAGTTTGCTCCGCATTAAGTTTGGCTCCCAGTATGTGTGTGTGTGTGTGTGTGTGTGTGTGTGTGTGTGTGTGTTGTAGCATTTTAATACACTGTATGCACTCTCAAAGGCCTGCTTGTAGGGACTGGTTCCCTAAGCTCTATGCTGTGCTATTCAACCCCGGGGTGAACAAAAAGGGTATATTTATTAATAAAGCTTGTGGCAGCTATCAGCCAGTCTGTCTGCCTCACCACAGTCTTATATCTGCCCCCCTTTTTTACTCCTCCAGTCCTTCAAGTGACCTTTACTGGCAGTCTCTTTACCTTCGGTCTGTTCAGCCCGACCTACCTATGACTTCATTAGTTAGTTGTATTGTCAGTGCGTTTTAGAATTGATTGATGATCATGCAACAGTTTATATGATTTCATAAACAACGGTAAAGTTGGAGTCTAAACTGTTCTTTTTCTACTGTTCAGTAAGGAACAGCTTTATGTGCTATTTTAGGAACCAGCTACATCATCATCCAACACATTTTGTCACCTGATGTTCAGACATCGGAACAAATTCACAGCGTTGTTTGGCATGCAGATTTATTTTCCCATACCAATGTGCACACCTCATGTCTTTCTTGACTGTCGCTGATACCTGCAAATACACCTTCTTCTCGAGGGAAGACGAAAGAATGCCTTCGCCAGGCGATATGGACCTGATAGCACATGTCAGGGGATCATAACATAATAAATCGCATTCACTAACATGGTGTTTTCTCAGCTCAAAGCTGCAGTCACTCTGAGACCTGCGTTCTATCGTCGATAAAAGCCACTGTTCAAATAAACTGACAACACAAGTCCAGGCCGGCCGCTCTGACACCCAGAACCACCAGCTATTCACCGAAGATTCATGCTTTGTTTTTCCTCCTCCTTTTTTTTTCTGTAACTTTTTTCCGTCATCTGATATGAAACTAGTATTTATCAAGGATTATGATATTATAATATGTCTCCAGGCACTGAATACTTTGTTTGTCAGTGCTTCTTTCCAAAGGAGGCAATCAGAGCATCAAATCAAGAAAAGTTATCGAAGCGTGAAATCATTTGACACAAATAATTTGCTATTGGGCAAGTGTGCTCTCAGGTGATGCATACTTCCATGAAGGCTGTGATGAGGGTAGTAGGATCAGTTGATCTCTCGGCTAGGCTGCGGTTGACTTCTATTGTCCGTAGGAAACTCTTCACACTTGTTGCTCCATGTAACTGTGGTGTGAGTGTGTGTGCATATACGCACAACACACACACGCTCAGAAATACGCACAACCTGCATGCATGCATGCATTCACGTGTTTGTGTGTGTGTTTGTGTGTGTATGTGTGTGTGTGTGTGTGCGTCTGCATGAGTTAGGGGTGTGTGTGTGTGTGTGTGCCTGTGGCCATGAATGTGCACACATTTTTCAGAGGTGATATGTGCATTAAGTGCATATGTGAAGATGCATGCATGGATACATGCGGGTGCTGCAGGAGAAAAGCAAAAGCTGCACAGATAGAGCATGGGCAGGAAAAGTGGAAAAAAAAAACAGGAAGTGATATTTTACTCTGAACATCTTGTTTACAAACCATGCAACTCTGTACTAGCGCCAACTCACTTCACATACGTTTTACTATCGAAGAATATCTCTTTGCATTTACACCTGACTGGGTGACTTTTAGTTAGTTTATTGACCTTTCAGCATTATCACAGCTTCATGAAAACAATTGTCATTAAAAACACTGAACTATTTTGCTGTTACAATGAAACATCAATATACTGTATATTGACCAAAAATGAAAAATAGACTACAAATGCAAAATAGGCCACCATTAAAAATGTGCAATTATCTAAGCTAAAATCTAATATCTCATATCATGAATCTGAAATCTAAAATCAGCTGTCACTTAGGAGTCTGCACATATAGGGGATTGGTGATCTCTTGTATTTCTCAGTTCGGCATCTCAGGGTGGTCATCTTGTTTGAGGTCCTTGTCTGGTGACCTGCAAGTTCCTACCTGAGGGGTGGGAGCCGGTCTCAGACTTCACTGCAGGTCGCAGGGCGTGGCATACGTCAGTAGGCTCACTGTGGTGGCGTCTCAAGCTACAGACAGTGTGAGGGCGGCCAACAGTCAGTGGCGTGTTTAGTGGAAAACTACATCCCTACAGCTTATCCCTAAGACTTATAGCAGGATAGCCTCGATGGATTGATAGATGAATTTAGATATATTTACATTTAGTAGTGACTTTCATCCAAAACAACGTAGATTTAAAGATAGACAGATAGATAGATAGATAGATAGATAGATAGATAGATAGATAGATAGATAGATAGACAGACAGATAGATAGATAGATAGATAGATAGATAGATAGATAGATATAATGACACAACCATATATATGTTCGTTTTCAATATTATGTTATTTCTTTATTGTTTTACAAATATTAAGTTATCCACAAAAATAAAATAACTTAGATAATAACCATATTAAAACATAAAAAATACATACATACTTACATACAATTTGTAACATGAAACATGTCACCAACAATTCCTGAACAATATGTTGCATGTGCAAACAACTTATATCTGCATTTACAAAAAAATATCTGTGTCAAAATAATATTAGAAATCATCTTAGGTTGTTTTTTTTTTTTCCTTTCAACACAGAAAATAGTATTTGCCTTAAATAAATTACACACACTGGTAAGACTTACTCATTGTAACATCAGGGACATCTGGGAAAGGTGGTTTGGTTACCCCCCAAACCGGTCTTGCTAATGCTATTGCTAGACATTGAACTCGTCCATCGAGACGACCCCAACTGTACATCTGAGGTGATAGGTAGCAATAAAACAGGTGAGACAGTACTGAAATACAAGAGACTGTGGCTAATCTGACATGGGGGGCACATGACAAAGCAGGGAATGTATTGACCAATGACGGACAATGTACGGTCATATTTATACTGCGGTTCATCACGATGCGTTTGTGCTGTGTGCGTTCCCGCCTATACAACGAGAGAGAGAGAGAGAGAGAGAGAGAGAGAGAGAGAGAGAGAGAGAGAGAGAGAGAGAGAGAGAGAGAGAGGGATGGACCAGTGGTGGCCTCCACTGCATGTTTGTGCCGAAAGCGGAAAAAAATTGAAATTAATTTTGATGTCAATCAAATGTGCGACGCCATGCCGAAGCGTGTACAAGCGGACTGCACATGGCACGCTGGTTTTTCTTTTTTTGTTTTTGTAGGAATGCTTAAGAATCTCTGAGTGAGGACTGAGGAGGGCCCCAGAGGCCCCATCAGACCGACTGAGGAGGGCCCCGGAGGCCCCATCAGACCGACTGAGGAGGGCCCCGGAGGCCAGACTGGAGGTGTTGGAGCAGCTAAAAGCTCCCTGTCCGATTGTTTTCAATTTATTGGGAGTGTTTTTGGTGCTTGGTGTGCCCCCCCCCCGCCAGGGGTATGCCAAGGGCTGAAAATCATTTGAGTTTGGTGGAAAAAGTGCTCCATGTCCACCAGTTAATTTCCTAATTTTCTAATTATTATTATATATTTTTTAAATTTGTCATATACCCACAAATCTGTTTGTGTCTGCTTTATATATCACTCTTTGGCAACTCTTCTCTTATTAAATATGATTATGGCAACAACAACAACAACAACAAAAAAGAAGAAGACGCTTAAGTTAGCCTCCATTGCTAACAGGTCGACGGTCAGATGGGCAGAGAGCATCAGAGACAGCTCAAAAGTCATTACACAAACATCCCAGCAGCACCCCTCGCTTTTTGAACAGACATTCAGTCCGTGTCGAGTTCAAGCCACTTTGTTGCCCTCTTTTTTTAATCAGGATTTTCAAATATACCAATGTTTGGGGCGTGTGTTGCTCTAGTCGATTGTATTTTAATGTTTAGGGTCAGCTTTAAGATGAAATCCAAGTTAAAATATACCTGAGGTTCTGAAATAAAATTGGGAGTTTGGAAAATTCATACCACACACAGGCAACACAGACAAAAGGACTATTGGGGGGAACATTGTAGAAGTTGGTTTAAAATGTTAGGGGTTGACAATTAAGTGTTGGTGTGATTCTTAACATCGTAACATGGTACACAGTGGACGTGTGTTGGTTGAAATATATTAAGACTCTAATACTATGAAGCATAAATAAACCCACGACTGACTTGGAAACTCTATCAGGTCCTGTGTTTTGTGTTGGCGTCAATAACTGCTATTTCAAAAATGATATTTTGGTGTGTATACTGCAGGGTCCAACAGAACATTTCATTGGCTGTCCAACCGCTTGATCTGAATGGACACTTTCCCGTCATTTGGCTTTTCGTTATTTGGGTAGATAACAGGCAGATATTTCATAACATTACACACTCATTCCTGATCACCGTTCCGGTGGCCGTTTTTGTTCATCGCGTCTCGTACCCTCATCGTTATTTCCTCATGAAATCTATGGACGACTGATACCTTTCTCTTTCATGTTGGCTATTTTTTTCCCAGAATACCACGCAGATATTGGTCAAACAATTTAGCTGTAAAAGCCGTTGGCTGGTTTCGGTTCCGTTCGCTCGGAAAAATTGCAAACTGAATTGTTCAAAGTTGTGTTTGCCATCATTGTCATATCAGTGTTCAACAACGACGCGGTCTGTCTTGAGGGGAAAGCCGGTGAAGGTCCCTCTCTAAAGCTGTGGCTTATCTCTTATACGTGCTTGCACATGCTCAGTCTTTCCTGCACGCGCACACACCACTGTACAGCCTATATATTTATTTCAGAATCCGGCTGAACCACGCCAATCTCAGTCCATGCTCCTCCTCCTCCTCCTCCTCCTTTTGCAGTCTGGACAGGAAGGTGCAGTTCATCGCCACAAGCAAGGGAAGAACCAGGAAGTGCATTTCGTCACCTCCGCAATCCGTCACATCCCCCCCCCCCCGCCCCGTTCTTCGTCGCTCCATCCAGAAAATAATAATAATAATAAGAACAAGGTTTTAAAAATAGTCTCTCGGTAGGTAGGTAGGTGGTGGTGGTGGTGGTGGTGGTCGTCGCCATGGTCACCGTCTCCCCCCGCCCTTCATTTGCACACGCTGACCCACTCGGTGATGCGGCACTCGGCGCACACCACGTAGCAGCACCAGTGGAACTTGCAGTTGCAGCGCTCGCTGCGCGTCTGCTGCAGGATGTTGTGGCCCCGGCCGCAGCACAGGCTCTCGCAGTTGTCCATGCCGGGGCTGGTCTTGTTGCAGATCCGGCCCTGCGTGCCGGTCGAGTCGGAGCCCAGGTCGCGCTCGCAGAAGTCCGGCGACTTCTCGAAGTACACCAGGTCGTTGACGCTGGGCTGCTGGCGGCGGCGGTGGTGGTGGTGCGAGTGGTGGTGGTGCGAGTGGTGGTGGTTGTGGCTGTGGTGGTTGTGGCTGTGGTGGTTGTTGTTGTTGTTGTTGGGGTGGTGGTTGCCGTGGTGGCCGCCGCCGCCGCCGCCGCCGTTGCTGCTGCTGCTGCCGTGGTGGTTGTTGTTGTTGCCGTTGTGGTGGTTGTTGCTGTGGTGATGGTGGTTGTTGTGGTGGGAGTGGTCGAGCTGGCCGGTGTTGCGGTTGTGCGCCTTGATGAGCGTGGCGGTCTGGAAGCGCTCGCGCAGCAGGGAGCCCACCACCCTGAACTCGGGGGTCACCTGCCAGCACGTCTTCAGCTGACAGCTGCCCGACGTGCCGTGACACTTGCACTTCCGCCGCATGTTGTTCAGCACGACCTGGCCGAGAGACACCCACAGAGAGAGAGAGAGAGAGTGAGGAGAGAGAAAAAGAATACATCAATACATTTGATAGTTTGTTTGAACGCAATGACACTAATAATCTAGGGCAGTGTTTCCATAAGTGAGAGGTCCAGGGGGGGGGCAGGCCCAGGGAGATGGGATGGGAGGGAGAATTGAATGTGTTGTCGTGAGGGGAAAAGCTCAATCACAGATTGTATTGTGTTGCGCACAAGAGCTGTAAACAAACGCATGAACTACTCGATACAATTTAAATGACCGCAAAGTGTGCACCCAAGTGTCACACTTTGTCACACATACAGTATGCCAGGGCCAGATCAGAAAAAAATCAAGGATAAAAGATTTGCTCTACAAGTTGATGAGGCAATTGTCGGCGACGGCCTTTTTAAATAGCTTATGTGCGACACATTGAGGGAAATG
>JAOPHQ010005723.1:15000-37500 GCA_030340625.1 Merluccius polli | reverse complement strand
ATGATGAGAGGAAGAGGATAAAGTGAACCCCTGGTGGGAGAATGAGGAGAGGCGGAGGAGCAGTAGCTGATCCCCTGGTGGGAGAATGAGGAGAGGAGGAGGTGCTGACCCCCTGTTGGGAGAATGAGAAAAGGCAGGAGGAGTAGGTGCTGACCCCCTGGTGGGAGAATGAGGAGAGGCAGAAGGAGGAGGTGCTGACACCCTGGTGGGAGAATGAGGAGGAGGAGGAGGAGGAGGAGGAGGAGGAGGAGGAGGAGCTGATCCCCTGGTGGGAGAATGAGGAGAGGCAGAAGGAGGAGGAGGTAACCCCCTAGTGGGCGAATGAGGAGAGGAGGAGGTGCTGACCCCCAGGTGGGAGAATGAGAAGAGGAGGAGGAGGAGGAGTTGCTGACCGCCTGGTGGGAGAACGAGGAGAGGAGGAGGAGGCTGCTGAATAGTTAAAGAGGCCTGGCTGGCTGTTGCGTGACACGGGGCTCTGGTTGAGACCCGGTGCTCCGGGCTGCTCCCGTGTTCAACACACGTCACCGTGTCTGCAGCCGCTCTCTCCCCACCAGGAATATGAGAGGTGATTGATGAATGAATAAAAATATAAATAAAAATGAACGCCTGACTCATACTTTTGAAAGGAATGAATAAACGAAGATTGAGGAGGGACGTTTATTCAAAGAAGCCGCTTAACAAAAGCATGAAATAAATAGCATGTAGGGGAACTGTATTCTTCGCAGCAGCGAGGAATGAATACATTTATTTTGATAGGATTTAGAAAACACATGTTTCTGTCTCGTGCAACGAAAGCACTTGTTTATGTATTTGTGTAATGCATGCATGTGGTTTACAATGTAGTCATGGTAATGGCATTAAAACATTAAATCCTTTTGTATGGCATTCTTAAACGAATAGATGCATGAATTTCCGTATAATGCCTGTTGAATCGAAAGGCTCAGTCCGGTAAATGAATGAATGAATGGATAAAATGAAAGGTGAGAACGCATGTTGGAGTGTTTAAAACGCGGACTAGTTCACTGTTGACGGTATCTTAGCGGCCCCCAAAGATAAGGATAGGTGTTTTTCTTGTGTAAACCTCCATCAGCCGTAATCCCGCCACACTTTGTGTTGATTTCAGATTGCACCGTTGGTCTCCAGTTTTTTTGTATTTTTTTTTACATCGGGGCCCCGCGAACCATAAACCTGCAAGGCCCTAAACACACATGGGCAGCCTGTAATCAGGGAGCCCTCTAACCCACTTAAACCTTACAGACACAAACACTAAACCCAGCGTCATAACTGCATCCATACTACGGCTGTTTTCAAGCGGCGGCTTTGGAGCGGAGGTCTTTAAAACCATGAAATAGAAAAAAAGAAGAAAAAAAGAAACTCACTACCTAGTTAGCTTTTGTATATTAAATGTGTAATTGGAAAATGAAAACAAGCTGTTTTGTTCAAAGAGATTATGAGACACAAAGCGCCTGCGTGAGCGCTCAGAGAGAACCTGCCTGCAAGCTGCCGGGTTGCCCTGCGGTCGTGCGGCGGCGCGTTGTGCTGTGCTACTGGTGTGTTGCGCTACTGTTGTGCTGCGTGTGTGCGTTGCGCTGATGTTGAGTTGTGTTGCTGCACGTGGATTCAGGAGAAAAACTATATATGAATGTATATGAAACACAATTGCACATGGGGGGGGGGGGGGGGGGGAGTGAAAGAATAATCGAAATTAGATATTTTTACATTAAAACGAGGGAAATCTGCTTTAAAGCAGGATATGCATTTAGATGCAACGTTACTGTTTGCATCTAACTCCCAGAAGGCATTAGATCTTGACACATTTTTCAACTTTTCAATGTTGTATTCTCATCAAAAGACAGTTTTCATATTGTTTGATATGAAAAACATATGTGCACACATAACACATTAAAGCGCCTTGTTCCTGTGCTGCTGATTGATAGACTGACAACCAGATGAAAGATTAAAATCTGCTCTTGTAGGCCTCTTCCTACACCAACACACACCTGGTCTGAGGCTGGCTGTATCCAAGAGGGTGTGTGTGTGTGTGTGTGTGTGTGTGTGTGTGTGTGTGTGTGTGTGTGTGTGTGTGTGTGTGTGTGTGTGTGTGTGTGTGTGTGTGTGTGTGTGTGTGTGTGTGTGTGTGTGTGTGTGTGTGTGTGTGTGTGTGTGTGCGTGCGTGTGTGTGTGTGTGAGCGATTAACTGTTGCCCTTTAGCTCAGGAACCAGGATTTAAATTTAAACGTAGAGCCCAAGTGTGTGTGTGTGTGTGTGTGTGTACGTGCGTGTGCATGCGTGAGTGAGTGCGTGTGTGTCTGTGTTCATGTGTGTCATCGACCGCCCGCTATGAAATCCTTATCGTTAAACAAACTATGAATATCAAATCCACTGTCATTGCCATACACTTTATATTTCCTTGTTGCGTGCGCTTGCTGACGCTGTATCACTACTTTCGATATACATTTAATTCAGTATTCTATAGAGATACTGTATAGTGAACGTGGAAGAGAGAGACTTTGCATGTAACAGTGATGAATGTTGCATGTAAGTAGTGTATCCTCGGTGACAGGGCCCGGGACTTACGCTTGTGTAACCGCAATCCCACTTATTCTTCTGAAGTCACATTGAAAACACACCAACATCAATCTACAGGGGGTGGGGGGGCGGCGCGGGGGGGGCGGCGCGGGGGGCGGCAAATCCTCAAAAAAGGGGGTTCAAACGCACGGTGCCAGTACATTATCCCCGACACTGAGCACACTGCGCTACGACACCATAACACAGAGCCGAGCGGATGTGACTGCCTCCACATTCATTGGTGGACGGGTTTACCGACACACATCTGGTGCCTTTTAATTGGCTTGAAGAGTGAGACGGAGGCGTCCATAAAAACAGCCCCAGACGGAGATCAAATATGTCGTGTTGGGATGGCAGATCGAGGCTGCAGGCTATGTAATCCAGAGAGAGAGAGAGGGAGAGAGAGAGAGAGAGGGAGAGAGAGTGGAGAAAACCCAGGGAACTGAGGAATAGAGTAGCAGAGTCACACACGTCAGCATGGACACGCGAGCGAAGCAAGTTTTAGCTGGTCGACCGTACGCTAATCTGCTTTGAAATGGATAGCAGCAGCAGTAGCGGCCTCACCCCAGCGCCACATGTCTTCGAGGCGAGCATTAACGGTTATATCTATCGCATGATGATCATTATTATTCATCCTAAAGCGTCGCTATTACGGGATCGTTATGACAAAAAAAATAACCCGCCGGTGTCGTGCGAGAAACAAGCCTCTTCGGGGCGAAAAATCAAGTGAGCAACAAGCTACTAATTTAGCCCTCTCCGAAAAAAAGAGCAATGAAAATAACTCTCTGCGTCACTCCAGGTTATTAAATAATCAAAGTGCGTTTCATGGTTTGTGTTTTGCTAAATGCACCGTGTCAATTCCATTCACAAACCTTCTAATGACTAACCCTCTACTGTGATTTCTATTGATACGGGACAGAAGCGGGGCCCCCAGCGCAACTATCGTCACGTTCTCGTGTCGCAACAGTCTCCTGCAGCGACATGAGCCGTGACACACACACGCGCACCGCCACTCCGGGAAAACAACAACAACAACAACAACGACGACGTGACATCCCGACATCGACCGATTTGTCATCGGTGTTTACACTGCAGTTTCGGTAATTGTCCTTTATGGACATAATTTCTTAAATCTCTTTCCCATCATCGTCGCCATCAGACCGGAGCGGGGCCTTAATCTCGGTGTGTGTACTCGTCCTTCCAGTACCATCCCCCGGTCGGCGGGGCATACTACACACGCAGCGGGGCCGCGCGCCGGCGTGTGTTTATCAGTTCAAAGACAATCTACTTAAGGTCCATTAAAGCCGCGCAAAAAAGCCGGGGCCATATCAAAGCACACAAACAAACCCCACAGCGGCACACTAAGCCCAGACATCACTTTAAACAAATCAAACGCCCTGCATCAAACGAACAGTTGAGCCGGCAACGAGACACATGGGCACACACACACACACACGGACGTGCACACGTGTGATGTGTGTGTGTGTGTGTGTGGTAGCACGTCTGCAGTACTTACGCACTGTTAATTGCACATGCTGCCCCCGATGTCGTTGAGAGTCTCTAATAAAATGTTATTACCAACATAAGCACTTCCACCTGTCCGGCTCATACAGTGTGCAGTCGTTCAGCATGCCTGTCGGCGTGTGTGTGTGTGTGTGTGTGTATGTGTGTGTGTTCCAGGGGAGTGAGAATGCACATGCAGATTTTCATTTGTTTTGTACCTATGCATGTCTACAGTATGTCTGTCTATGCGCAGTATTTTGTCTCAGGAGATGCAATCAATGTGCATGCGTGCGTGCGCCCGCGTGTGTGTGTGCGTACCTTTGTTTTATGTCTGAGCTCCGCCAAATGTGTGTTGTTGCGAAGTGCTCGGTGAGAATGGATCTACCAACGATGCTATCTCTGATTAGCCACAGGATGTTTATTTGGCTTCGGAGTCAGTATAAATACACTGTGGACAGGAATATGTTGAGGCAGAACGAAACAGAGTGCGGTCGGCATCCAGAGCGATTAACGCCTTTTCCTTTCTTGTCAGCCGAGGCTGAAGCAGTTCGTCCCGTAAGTCTAAATCACTGTATCGTAAAACCTTACGCAATTGCCACTGTGTGTTCACTGCATGTCTTCAAACATCACAGACACACACACACAGCTCCCCTGTATAACCCCCCCCAGCTACACACACACACACACACACACTCAGACGTGATCATACGCTGTAATTACTGCGGGCAAAATATCCTTGTCAATCACAGTGCAGGAGCTGCATAGCTGCGTACTGTCACCTGACAGGACTCGACATAGCGTGGCCAGCGGCGGAGAGAGAGGGCCCAACTCCACGCCTGGCTTCGCACAAGCAACGCCGTCTGCAGCCCCCCCAGAAACGTGCGTCGAGGATAGCGCGCGCACATAACAACCGACCGATGTTGTCGGTCGGTTGTTACCCCCCCGCGCGGGTCACCTGCGGCGAGGGTGAATCCCCCATCAGGTTAACCAGGTGATGTCAGGCAAAGAATGTCATTGTTGTTCTTCCTATTTCTGACAAACAAATCAGTTCCCTGAGGTCAGTCTCACTGACTATTGAATATTGCGACGAAAAAAACATGATGCAACATTGAAAATAGGGCATTTGATGAAAATGCAAGGGGAGGGAATATTAATAAGTACAATTAAAAGTTGCGGAGAATGGGGAGGGGGGGGGGGGGGGGGGGCGGGGATGGGGGTCATTCTCCTTCCTGCAACCTTTCAGCAGCCGAGCCCATCTGCAGAATCTGCTGCACCGTTGGAGAGGAGTGAGAGGGAGAGGAGAAGGAAGGAGGAGAAGGGGGAGGAGGCAGGCACGGAGGCAAGCAGGCAGGCAGGCAGGGAGGGAGAGGGAGGGAGAAGGAGGGAGGGAGGGAAGGAAGGGCAAATCTCTTTCTACTTTCCGCCCTGGTGTTTGAAGTCTAAAATCTTTTGCAGGGTTTTAAACATCTGTTTCCAAACTGCCAGCAGCCACTAATTAGGGCTAAAAACAAGACGGGCCCTCGTGAGAAGCAAGGGGTGGGCATGAGGCGACATGCACAGTACACCCCACTGGAGCAGGGAGAGAGAGGGAGAGGAACACACCAGTACACCCCCCCACTGGAGCAGGGAGAGAGAGGGAGAGGAACGCACCAGTACACCCCCCACTGGAGCAGGGAGAGAGAGGGAGAGGAACACACCAGTACACCCCCCCACTGGAGCAGGGAGAGAGAGGGAGAGGAACGCACCAGTACACCCCCCCACTGGAGCAGGGAGAGAGGGAGAGGAACACACCAGTACACCCCCCCCCCCCCCCCCCCCCCCACTGGAGCAGGGAGAGAGGGAGAGAGGAACACACCAGTACACCCCCCACTGGAGCAGGGAGAGAGAGGGAGAGGAACACACCAGTACACCCCCCCACTGGAGCAGGGAGAGAGAGGGAGAGGAACACACCAGTACACCCCCCCACTGGAGCAGGGAGAGAGAGGGAGAGGAACACACCAGTACACCCCCCCACTGGAGCAGGGAGAGAGAGGGAGGAACACACCAGTACACCCCCCCCCACTGGAGCAGGGAGAGAGAGGGAGAGGAACACACCAGTACACCCCCCCACTGGAGCAGGGAGAGAGAGGGGGAGGAACACACCAGTACACCCCCCCACTGGAGCAGGGAGAGAGAGGGAGAGGAACACACCAGTACACCCCCCCCACTGGAGCAGGGAGAGAGAGGGAGAGGAACGCACCAGTACACCCCCCCACTGGAGCAGGGAGAGAGAGGGAGAGGAACACACCAGTACACCCCCCCACTGGAGCAGGGAGAGAGAGGGAGAGGAACACACCAGTACACCCCCCCACTGGAGCAGGGAGAGAGAGGGAGAGGAACACACCAGTACACCC
Organism: Merluccius polli; assembly: GCA_030340625.1. Classification (NCBI taxonomy): domain Eukaryota; kingdom Metazoa; phylum Chordata; class Actinopteri; order Gadiformes; family Merlucciidae; genus Merluccius; species Merluccius polli. The sequence goes on along the minus strand of JAOPHQ010005723.1, from coordinate 31,036 downwards.
CCCCACTGGAGCAGGGAGAGAGAGGGAGGAACACACCAGTACACCCCCCCCCCCCCCCCCCCCCCCCCCCCCCCACTGGAGCAGGGAGAGAGAGGGAGAGGAACACACCAGTACACCCCCCCCACTGGAGCAGGGAGAGAGAGGGAGGAACACACCAGTACACCCCCCACTGGAGCAGGGAGAGAGAGGGAGGAACACACCAGTACACCCCCCCACTGGAGCAGGGAGAGAGGGAGAGGAACACACCAGTACACCCCCAACTGGAGCAGGGAGAGAGAGGGAGGAACGCACTGAGGAACCCACTGCATTCCTCCCAGAGACTGGCTCTATCTAAGGGGGGGGGGGGGGGCAGGAGCATTATGTTCAGGGCCCACCTGCCAGAGTTTGAATGTGTGTGTGTGTGTGTGTGTGTGTGTGTTTGCATATGTGAGTGTATGTTCAATTGTGCATGTGTGTGTGTGTTTGTTTGCATATGTGTGAGTATATGTTCATTTGTGTGTGTGTGTGTCTGTGTGTGTGTGTGTGTGTGTGTGTGTGCGTATATGTTCATTTGTTCATATGTGTATGTGTGTGTGTGTGTGTGTGTGTGTGTGTGTGTGTGTGTGTGTGTGTGTGTGCGTGTGTGTGTGTGTGTGTGCGTGTGCACGCATGAGAGCATGTAGTGTCTTTGGGGTTTGCCTGTTTTTTTCTTCTTCTTCAAACTGTTTGAAGTCATCAAGGTGAACAGTGTGCTGTGACAGCAGACAACATAATGAGTCAGACTCTGCATACTGCCGCCACCCACCCCCTCCCTTCTTCCTCCTCCATCTCCTTTTTTTTCTTTCACTAGATATGGTATTGTCGTCGTTTGGTGAGACCGCACATCGCTGACTGTAGTATCTATAGGTCTCCACCTTTAGGGGCATGTCTGGAGAAAGCCTATCCTATAGACAACTCACCCAGTGATGATTGATGCGAGCACAAGTCTAAGCACTAAAAATAAAGAACTACTGGCTAAGTTCTTAAGACTTAGCTGTCTAAAGTCTCAATTAGATGAATTACTTTACATCATCATCATCATCATCAGCAGCATTAACATCTTTACAATGCTAATCCTACAACCTACCTATCTGAAAGGCCAGGCCGACAGAGAGATCAGAGTGCAGTGATAACCAGACGACATGTCGACCTGCAGCAGCAACATTAAGTCCAGCATTGAATTTGCTTATCCACTGAGAAACATGGGTGTCATACGCATGGGATTTGGAAGTGTCAAGGAGACTGCATAGTATGTAGACAGTACAGGACTGGGTGCAAGGTAGTCTAGTCGTTAGGCTTGTTGGACCCCCAGCCAAAAGGTTCTGGGCTCAAACCCCAATCTCCGCATCCTACCTGTAGGCATCCTTGAGCAAGATGCCCTAACCCCTACCTGCTCATTAATGGCAGGTATCTCATAATTAAAATAATTCACTGTAAGTCCCTTTGGATAATATATATATATATATATATATATATATAATATATATATATATATATATATATATATATATATATATATATATATATATATATATATATATATATAAATCACAATTAGGATGATATATAACATAACATTTATGTTTGTGATAAAAAGAGGGCTGCCCCCTTTGATGTTAGGCCCGGTTGCACATAAGTATTGTCATGATACAGTTTTGAGTAAATTCCTGACATTATTCAATTTTGAGATTGCAGGTTTTGCAAGAGGAGATCACAGGAAGCGAATGCATCGTGTTTGAAGAAGAGAGACGCGAGCAGGTAGGCCTATTAGAGTAGGAAAGTACAAGGCCACTTGTTCACTTCAAACTTGTCAAGGTCACCCAAGGTCACCGACCGGTGTTTGAATGGGCTAAACACAGGACTTAGCCCGGCGCTTAGCCTTGTTCACTGCAAAGATAATCTGTCTTACAAGTCAGGGGAGTCGCTTTGATGCTGCTGAGTTCCTTGCAACTCAAACGAGAGAAATTGAGAAAAGAAAGAGAAAGAAAGAGAATGTCAAAGAGTTTATTTTCTTGTAAAACAGGCTGAGCTATAGCCTGTAGGCTGTTGTTAGCAAATATTAAGCTACATAGTGAGCAAAGGTGAAGCTACATATTAGGAAGACCCATGGGCTGTTACTGTAGCTAACATTAAAGTGGTAAGGAAACAAAATAGGAAATGAAGGTCAATAAACGTATGTGTGTCCACTCTTTACGATGCCCCGACTGCGTATAATGTAGTCAACCTTGCCCCCCCCCCCCCCCCCACACACACACACACACTCCTTCACTACATATATCTGACATTTTGATGCCCTGAACTGCGCGTCCAAATCATGGATGTGATGGAGGATTTCGGATGACGTCACGCAATTATTCAAGATGGACGCATTTGTAGGAGAGGTTGTGTGAGCTTGTCCGCCGGTAAGTTGTCCTGGTAGGATATATTAAGCTACTTATTATAAAAATAAATACTGAGTCCGTTTAAATGTCCTACCGTTCTCAAAACAGTTCAACATAAAGCTGTGGTTCGTTAGCGAAGGTTAATTTTTCTGTCGCGTATCCATGAACAGTTAGTGTCGCTTTAACCTTCAAATCGCCGAGCTATCGTCGTGTATTTGTATCGTATTGAAAAACAATTATTCCACAAAACCGCCCTCCTTAGCATGCATTGTGCCTATGAGTTATGGCATCCTGCAACACACGGTAAAATAAACTTCACTCTTGGAAGTCTTTGTTTCAAGTAAACCTCTTCAGCTAGTTGGCTTTGCCTTCATTGTCTTGTCTTGTGCGTCAGTTCTTCAACATAAGACACAGCCCACCCACTAATGACTTTTCTCACATAAAAATCCCTCACCGCTGCCAACCCGATTCTTGGCAAAAACAGCAAATCATTAATCATTCGCATTGACTTAATTCTAAACTGTATCGACTTGGAAATCGCTTTGAGGGCGTAACTGCAGACTGTCTGTTGATGGAGTCAATGGCAATACCCAATGTTTAACACACAGGCGTCTACCTGGTTCGGGTTAATTTACAGCTCACATTCCTGTCAGTCGCCATAGCTTCCCTTTATAACCCTGATGACTCATGTAGAGGAAAACTAACATTGGCTCTTTAAGATGGGGACCGTCCTCAAGCAGTTCTTCTGTACTGTAACTGTGATTAAGGGCTACACAAATATAATCAACTTGACTAGAGCACAAAAAAAAAGACATTCATTGGTCCGTCCTCTTGAATATTCAAAACGGCACATTTCTAAACACTTTAATCAGCAGGGAAACTAAAAAAAAAAAAAGGTCTTCGACTCTGAGATCTAGTGAGGTCATCTGAGACACTCCCGCGCTATTGATACTCTGATTAAAATCAACATCCTCATTGGTATTGCTAACTGCTAAAAACACCACCTCAAGCCTCTGAGCCAGTTGCTGTCTTGCTGCTTCCCACCATCTCTCTGTCCCTCCACATTCAGTGTTTTGTCTGCATAATCAAGGAAACCAGAAGTAAACTGATGGAGAGATACAGGCCCAAATTACACAGGAGGAAGCAACGAACAATGAGCAATTTAAGGCTGCTCCTTGTCTGTGCGGCGCTCTGGTTGCTGGAAGCTATCGCGGCTTATCTCTGTCATTTACATCTCTGTCCTATCCCCCAGAGGGGGCAGGGAGGAGGGTTCAGGGGAAACTAGTTAGCTCAAAGCGGTAGCCTTGGAAATGCTTAGTCAAGGCTAGGAATACCATTTCGGAAATTGTCATTTAGTTAGGGTCATTGAGTTGGCGTCATTTAGTTAGCGTTTCTCTCAGTTTGAATGAATTCAGCTACTCTGGTTGATGACATTTAGCAAAAATGGAGATGTATCATATATAGGCTAATAATGATATATAAATAGATCATTATCATTAAGATGATTCATATTGATCCACTGCCCACCAGAGGCTCGAATCTCCCAATCAACCTTCAAACACTAAGGGTATTATTACGCATATTATGCAACTCTTTCAGAAAACAGGTCACAAAAAAACACAAAAACTTGAACCTTAACTTAGGGTGAGCAGACGTCCCCCTTTCTGGGGACAGTCCCCATTTCTGGTGGCCTGTCCCCGGCTGGAGCTGTACCGGGAAATGTCCCTGTTTAAAAAAATGTGGATTTTAAAAATATATGAATAGATTTTTAAATGGCATCTCGCATTATTGAAGGAGGAAACCCTTGTAGGAGGAAACCATATCAATGTTGCCTATTTTGCATGTTCTTATAGTCTCCCTTTTTCCAGTGTTGTGAGTGTTGGGACTCACGTTATCTTCCAACGGTATTTTTCCCACTGGGTTTGTGATTGCATAAAAGATGCTTTGTTTGTATGCCTTGTTCCATGAGGTACTTTACATGGTATTAAAAACACAACAAACACATGTTATGCATGTCAGCAGATGTTCACTAGAAGAAACAGTTTCATATCTCTTATCATCTGACTAACTATGCCTGACTATATGCAAATCATGATGCACGGCAAAACAAGTCACATTCCACGGCTCCTTGTGAACTGTAGACCTCATTAGTCATGGATCGTTTAATTTCATTGATACAAAAGGGGAAACCCAGTGGGGGGGCGAAAAGGGATATTTTGGAGGTTTGTCGAGGGAACCCCCACAGGCCCAAAGAAGTTCACTTCCAGGGCTCTGGGACTCTGGAGTGATAGGCTCTATTGTGGATCTCGCCAACAAAATCAAAGAGTGTTATTCGTTGTGGGACGTGATCACTGGCCCGCAGGCCCTAAGTACACCCACTCTACAGCTGTTTATTTTCTGTCTTCACAGCCGTACACAGTGGAAGCTATTGTAAAATCTACAATAGCTCTCTTCTCCATCCATCCATCCACCCATGCATGCATCTAATTTCTTTACGCACGTATTCCTGGTCAATGTGCGTTAAATTACAATCAAGTGATAAAATACGACTTTCGTGAATTAAATATTTTTTGATGTTTTCCACACTAATTTGGTAAACAACAGCAGTCGAAATAAAACTGAGAAGACAATATAATCCGGCCTTTAAAATGGGTTTAAGAACGAGCTGGTAAACCTCATCAAATACTTGTAATGTGGTTTTTTACGTCATGGGGAATGAGTAAAATCCCAATGTGGCAGGGAAACTTGTTTAGTACAGAAAATAATATAGGGAGAGTGGAACAAATATTTACAAACAGGCACAGGCAGGCATGTAGAGACATACACACACATGTGCGCGCACACACACACACACACACACACACAGAATCAAGTGATTTATGTCTGTGCTCACTCACAAGAAATGCGGGGGCAACAAAAATCCTAAGGACATTTTGGCAGTACCTGTAAAATGTCAGTTATGGATCGTGTGCCTACTGTATAATTACAGCCCAGCCCCAGACAAAACAACACACCCTCCCCTTCCCCAAAAGACAACAAACTACCTTTCCTGCTCTTCTTCCATCCCTACTACCCCCCCCCCCCCACACACACACACACACGCACACACACTCGTCTTACCTGCCTCCCAACTCTGTTATTGTGCAGCCTCATGCGTGCGTGGATGTCCTTGTAGGTCTCCCGGGCGTCCAGGAAGTCCTGCGAGAACTTCTCCCCAAACTCCACATCGGGGCTGCAGCCGCCCCACTCCCAGGAGTCCTGCGGTCCGGGCAGCTCGGCGGGGAAGTGCTCCATGACCCCGTGCACCATGCCCTTGCCTCGGTGGATGGCCTCCAGCTGCAGGTGGTGCAGCTTGATGCGGAAAGCCTCCTCGTCGCCGCGGCGCTTCTCGTCGCAGCCGCACGCCTTCAGCTTGCCCATGGAGCAGGCGTTGGCCACGGCGTGCACCACGCCCGCCGCCGCGATGGCGTAGGCGAAGGCGCTCTCTCTGAAGCCTGGGGGGGGGGAGATAGGCGGGGGAATGGGAGGGAGAGAATGGGAGAGGTTATGGGTGAGACGGTGACTGGGAGGGTAATCTAGTGAGGGGCAGAATAGATAGTGGTGGTGGTTGGGGTGTTGGACTCGCATCTTAAAGGGTCTTCGGTTCAAACTATTTCAATAAAGTTTGACATCAAGTCTGCAGGCTGAATTTGATTTAATGTCTGCGAGTGTCTGAATTCACCCTAAGCTGTAAGTAGTAGTATGCTAGAAGATGGTAGGCAATGCTGTTAGACATGACATGACATGGGTTCAAACGTGTCTGGAAGAGAGGGGTTTTTTTCAGTGGAAAGTCATATCCACTTATGGTGGATATGTGTACGATATAAAGAGCTGCAAAACACAAACACACACACGAATACACATGCATTGATAGACAAACAAAGGTGATGTCATTTGTGGAACCGCATCTAAATACAAACCCACCTCTGTGATGCAGTCTGCATTAACTCCATACCGAACTGTGACTGTGGTATCCTAAAGCAGACATGCGCTACAGTTGCGGTGGTTCTTCCTGTATTTTTATCCTATATTAAGTAGCATACACTTCCCTTGTTAAAGTTTCCAAAGTTAGCTAACTGCTAACTTTGTTCCCCAACCCTAAATCTGCACTCGGTTTAACAACGGCGGGAGAGGAAAAGTGAAAAGTGCATCGACTCACTTATGTCTTTTAAGTCCCTTTATGCAGACATCCCTTTTTTTGCTTAATTGGCTTTTAAAAGCTGGTTTACATGCAGTGTTTCCTCCATGTAAAACGACGCGATACAAGGTTCTTCTAGTTTAACGTCAGGCACATACGCACAGTATTTGCTTGTGCCAAAGTGCGGATGGAGGGAGGAACATCTAGGACAAAAGTGAAATGTGCAGTTGCCAAACACTTCCCATGCTGCGTCTCTGAGGAGCATCTGAAAGTGAACAGACCTCTCCCCTCGGACGACTCTGTGACATCATGCTAATAAAAAGGCCAACGGTTTCCTCCTTCAAGCTTTCCCCACCGCGCACGGACAACCGCCAAACCAAAAGTGCGTTCGCTGTTTCGCAAATACGTACGTACGTAAAGTCCTCATGTATGTCTATGTGCAACGCGAACAGTGGATAGCGGGTTAGCTGATGATTTGACCAAATTTTCCTATTCTTTGGGGTTACGCAAAAGTAGCGGTGGTACAAAAAAAAATCATAGGTGATGTTAGATGAAGTCTTCGACCTCTTTGATTGAAAATCCTTCCTGGTCGTCCAAAGCCTTAAGCTAGCATGCTAGCTGCGCTGGCCTGGCTGGCTTGGCTGTGTTTGTGGTTAGCGAACATCAAGGCACGGCTGACTCATCGTGTATTTGGAAACCTATCTGTAATGAAATCCCCACAGAAGCGTGGCTCTTCTCTACAATCTCATCTGCTGTATAATATGTCCCTCGACGTGATGAAGATTTAATAGCAATGTACATGTCGCAGGCTAACATTTTGTTTGGTTTGATGTTTGATTTAGATTATCGTTAGCCTCTTGTTTCATAACCCCAGCGATACGGTTCAGGGTTGGACTACAGTAGTGCGCGCATATGGGGACAATATGTAAGTAGTGTATGAAGTGACAAGTAAATGGGAGCTATAATTATCCTTCCATCTTCAGTGGATAATGATATGGATCATTAAATCCCACTCCTTTTTAAATTATTATAACACCTATGTTGATCACAATTAAGACTGATCTGTAGCTGTGACACAAAAATGCAAACAGATGAGCACTCACACACACACACACACACACACCATACGAAGAACACAAGTACATGTGGAAGGCTAAGATCTGTAACTGTATGTTTCTCAGTTCAGTGGATTTCAGCATGGCGCCCTTTCGGTTCTTTAAGAACAGACACACTGGCAATCGCTTACTGATGTAGAAAATAAGGGAAGATTATAATGGAAACTTGTAAAGAACGCATGAGAAGAAACCAGTTAGGCTTTATAGCTCACCGCTCGCAGGGGGAAGCCATTCAGGCGGTTTAATTGCTCCTTTTAGCAGGGCATGATCCAGCTTCCTTGTAATTCCTACACAATCTCTATACCTTGTTATTTGGTTTTGCTCAAGTGTAATGTACACATTTGTGAACAACTGTGTTTCGATAGTGGAAATAGAACAACAACTTGGCTTAAGGAATGACTCCTTCAACTTTGGTCCTGTTTTGATTAATTCAGTTAATCTTTATCTCATCTCGATAGCGATGAAATTAAGTTGAAATTAACTAAATGCTTGCTAAGGAAAGAGTAGTAGTCTGGAGGAGACATGGTAGGAGACTATAACCCCTTTTCTTTTCCTTTACTTGGACCAGAGGGAGGGTTTTAAAACATCAGACCAGGGATGACTTAAGAAAAGTCATCTTAATCTGCATGGATACATTAAAGTGTTGCTTAATTTCTTTTGTCACTAAAAGTCAATTGGCTTATAAATAAAAACACATAAATATAAAAAGCAGACATGTGTGTGTGCGTGCGGGTGCATGCATGTATCTGCGATGTGTGTGTGTGTGTGTGCGTGCATGCGTGTGTGTGTGCGCGTGCATGCGTGTCTGTGTGTGCACGCACACGTGCATCCGTGTGTGATATGTGTGTCTATAGGTGTACATACTTATGTGTGGGTTTGTGTGTGCATGCGTGCGTGCGGTTGTGCGTGCATGTGTATGTGTGTGTGTGGGTTTGGGGGGGGGGGGGGGGCGGGGGGGTAGGAATGGCACTTATGCACAGCCTTGAGCCTCATGCACAGAGAGACTGTTTTAGCTCCAGCGTCACTCGGCAGCAGGCGGCGGGACTCCGACCAGCCAGAAGGCCGGGAACAAATCAATCTTACAAATAATTTACTGGTCGCGGCACGCCCGGCTGAGCTGATGGCAGAGGAAGTGGCAAAAATGAATGAAAGATTCAAAGGAAACTGTCACTTTGTGTTACAGAAACCCACTAAACAGGTTTCTGCTTTTGCCGCCGAGAGTTGGGAAAGTGCTGAGAGCAAATTCACAAGCACTTGCACCGGCAAGGAGAGTAGATGTGCATTAGGAGAGAGAGCTAAGGCAGATCGAGGAGGAGAACGAGGAAGGAAGAGCTTGGGAGAGGGAGAGAGAGAGAGAGAGAGAGAGAGAGAGGCAAGGAGAGAGAGAAGAGAGAGGGAGATAGATCTCTGGCCTGACTGAATTTAGCCTACTTTTTAATGCAGGCTAAACGGGATTGAACATTAAAGTTCTGCATCAACATGGAGATAAGTGGCCCCGAGCCACAGAAGACCCACCTGTAGTAAAATTAGATACCCAAACAAAGACGCAGAGGTGGAGGTTACCTGCCACGCTTGGAGCTCTCCATAAAATAGCAATGTGCGGTTTTCAGAGACATGTTTTGCTGTTGGTTGATTTCTATCACAATGGAAAGCTGTGGAGAACGCGGTCCCAGGATGGCCACCCAATGAGAAATTAATACACGCCGGTTTTTAATAGTTTAAGGGTTTTAAACTGTCCCAATTGAGCCAAGATATAAAGCTGAATGGCCTGGTAATATCCATGCTTGAACACAATTTGTAAAGAAAAAACCGCTCAATTAAAAAGGTCATAAAAATGTTCCATACACGCCGCGCACACCGCTGGGACGATGACATATTAATCTGCGTGTTCATCTCGGTGCTATTATCGACGAGAACGCAGAGGCACAGCAAACTTGTACAGTCTCTTTTTTTATTTTTTTTTAATCAATATCAAAGGTGAGGAGTTTCAGCACCCCGGGCAAAACAGGGAACCCAGACACCCAAACCGCCTCCGTTTAATAATGACAAACAGTTTTTTTGAATGACTCAGCTAAGTGTGAAAATTGGAAATGAGGTGCGGGCAGAGAGGTGAACAGAGGAGAGGTGAACATATGGAGATACAGCAGTTGTGTTTCGTAATACACAGAGAATGCTGTAAATAAACATTTGGCTCAGTGTCTGGGAAGTCCGATGTGACAATGTTTATCGCGGGGTCTGATGCATTCCCACTAGCGCAGTCACCGTGGATAATGTTTATGGCAACTTTTTTCCCCCCCCGAAATCATGATGCTGCGTTTTCAAACGTTTTGAAATCACAGTGTCACTACGAGAAAATGTCTGTCTCAAACGAGTGCAACCGCAAAAAAACATCCAACAATAAAATGGAAAGTCCGAAAAATGGAAGGCTTCGCTTCCTACTTCTGTTATAAAGCAGCAAAAGCAACACTGCTCTACACTATCCATTAGATATATTTTTAGGCAAACATGAGCTCCTTATACGTATCACAGCTAGTTAAACCAATGCAAGTCCCAGACCACCAGGTGCGTTTACCTGCTGGTCGCTGGACTTAGTTCAGGGAACGCCAGTGAACTTGTAACCAAGGCCACAGAGGATTATATTTTCTCCACTACATGTGTTATAACAACATGCCTCAACACAACCTTTATTAGGCCAACGATCCTCCTAAAAGGATCTCTCGAGGAAAAAATATCCCTACTTCCTCCGACCGAATTGAAAGTGAGGCGAACTTAGAAGTCGTGGAGTCACCTGCTGCGCGGTCGATCCAGGTGCTGTTAGCGGGCTCTTCTAAGAACAGCTGTTGTTCACAGTAAATAACCCGAGATGAGTCCATCTGAAGGGTTTTCGCGGCTCTAAAGATCCTCTTTCATCCATTGTGGTCGACTTGAGAAGCACTACAAAGCACTCGGAGGAAACCGATCTGCGCTATAGGTTTAGTGGTCTCAAGGTGACTAAGCGCTTTTGAACTAGGCTGCTCCCTTTGTGTACTGGCTATTAAAGGGCCGTGTGGTGTGTTTGGGGGGGGGGGGGGGGGTGAAAAAATACTATACTGTACATAGTGGTGTCTTTTATTGTCACCGGGAGTATGCTAGTCGTTGGGAGATACCCTTTAACCATTATGGCCAGGCGGACAATAGGTCTCTAAAGGGTAACTGGACTCTTTTGAAAACCTCTATACTGGGGCGGGGTGGACGCTAGTGTCGGTTGTTGGTTCCTTTTCTGTGTACAGTTACATAACCTTTAGTCTACCTCTGCCTGTTCAAGGTGCCTTAGTCACCTGATGATTTAACATCAATTGCAGCATGCCTACACGTTTTTCAGTTGTTGTTTTTTTTTTTTGGAGGGTGATGGAGAGGCTTTGATTTTACAATGTAGAAATGACCTCATTTATTTTTAGGTAGTGTTGCCAGAAAAATGAACTTGACAGGGATCGTTCTAGGTCTCCTGCTAACAATGCCCAAAAAAAAACAACTATCACCCCACCGAAGTGTCGTGTGCAAGAGTTGTCACCCACCTCGTTTGAAGACCACGCTGTCGTAGGGTATCTTGTTGCGTGTCTCCAGGCTGGAGCAATTCCAGCGGTGACCTCTGAACTGGTGCTGGCACTCGTGGATGGCGATCTGGATGCCCTGGATGGCGGAGGCCGTCACGTCCGGGTTGCGCATGCACACGTCCTGCTGGCGCCGGTTGAGGCCCGACAACGTCAGGCACACCGTGTTGGCGTTGAGGATGGGGTCCACATTGGGGAGCTTCAGGCCCAGGATCTCGTTGGAGTCTACCACCCTGCGTGTTGGCGAAGGGGAGGCGGGAGAAACCATTCAGAATAGTTTATACGTGTCTGAAGCTTGTGGGGTTTTTTTTTTCTTTCCCGGAGGACTTCCAGCTTTGAATTTCCAATATATTTATTTACTTTTATTTTTTTATTGATATATATTATTATGTTTTAGTTTGTTTTCTCCAATTTGCTGAATTGTACTGCAGTTTTATTGTGTTTGGTTATTGTAATTGGCATCTTCTCCAGGGCCGGCACACGAGATATCCAGAAGCACGGTCTCAACGGCTCTCGCATGTTTGACACTTAACCTAAAGACCAACAGACAAGGGACTCAGGGGCAATACGTGTAGTTTAACAAGGTTCCTCTGATAAAACATCTGATATTATCATATTATCATTATTTTCATCTAATTATTGTTTTTATAGTCATTTTTAATGGTGTGTCTTAGTCTTTTCATGACATCCCAGATCAGTATTTCCACAAAATCCAACCTGGAGGTTGTGTGAATCGACCTGGCCAGGACGGCGCCCATAACGTCTAAAGCTGGCGACGTCTCACCACGCATGTCTCGTCTCAGTGAATTCATAAACAGCCGTTATTGACGGCCAGTAAACACTGAATATCAACTCTAATCTAGCGGTGCAGCTGCTCTGACGCTAGATGATCTGTCAGCGGCTTCAGGTTCAGCACAAGGAACCCATCTTCTGAGGTGGTGTGTGTGTGTGTATGTGTGATGAAAACAGAAATTCATGGGTGCTTCTGTTGCACGTCAATCACGCCAACAACAGTCATTCGGCTGTCAACGATCTCAGAGCTCTGTTATACTTCGCAGAGAAACAGTCCTTCACAGACAAAAACAGTTAGACGAAAAGCACTGGCCAGTGGCTGCGCTGATGAAGGGCTTGGGCTGGAAAAAAAGGTTTGCTCTGTCACATTACTTTTGATTGTTGTTGTGCACAACAGCACATTGACCCACAGAAAATAAATGTGCGGGTAAACAATCAACACACGCAGACTAGAAAATGAACACGTGCATACCTGCACACATGACACACACTCACACACACGTGCATGCACACACACACACACACACACACAAACACACACACAAATGTGCATGCATACGCATGCACACACACACACGTGCAGGCACATGCACACACACACACACACACACAACCAATAAGTAACTATTTTGTATCGCCAGTGTATGATTAAAACATGCCCTACCATGAATTAACATTTTATTCATTTTCAAGGCTGTGCCCCGACGTTTTGACAGGTATTTAAATTTGTACATTCCTCTCTTTTGTAATTGGGGTCCTGTTCCTACCTGTTGCGATCCCTGCTTTTAGGAAATACTGGTTTCATCAACTTGTATTTATCTTTACATGTGAGATTTTGCAATTTATGGCAACAGCGTTTTTTCTTCTTTTTCTTTCTTTCTTGCTTCACCTTTTTGTTTGTTGTTTTTACTTTCTATTAAATGTTTAGTCATCTGTGATGGGACTTACTATGAGCCAGCGTTGCATGACAACAGTTTTCTGCGTTACTTTCCTGCATATAACACTGGGATCTTGGTGGGATCTTGTTTATAAGTCTATTAGTTTAATTGCCTCTCTGTAAATCCGCAGAGGTCAGATGACAACAGGAGTCGGGCTGTGATTCAACCCTGAATCATTTCAATGGCTCGCCGTGCGTAAAGCAAACTTTATGTGCCCCCTCTTTGCATGATTACTGCTTTGGATAGCCACGCTGAAAAGTAGTTTCTGGAAAGTTGCAATTTTGGGTTAAAGTTGTGTTTGTACAAAAAGTTGCATTTAAACTCACCCCTTATCCAAAAGACAAATGACTACCAAGGCGCACGCCAGCCGGATGAAAACGATCTCCATCGTGTGCTTTTTGGAGAGTGGATAAAAGTGATGAAAGCAGTGCGCATGGAGCGGTATTCACGTCAAACGACGTCCAGTTATTCCGTCTTTGGAGATGTGCGGTTTTGTTTGGCACAAAAACCTTCAGGGGGATCAGGATCAGGTCCCCTTAAGTTGCGCGGCGAGGAGAGACAGATGCGCTTGGCTCAACAGCGGCGACCCTCAACTCCAGATGTGATTGGCTGGGGAGTCATTAAGTCATTAAAAAAACATTTAAAAATTGAAAAAAAAAAAAATCCGTATCACACTTTTGGTGTGACTTTGTGAATGAACAAAAAATGTTTAAAAATAATAATAAAAATAAAAATCAGATGGTGCTCGCAGGTGCTGTCCCCAAGTGTGTGTGCATGGGAGTTAACGTCCACGAGAGGCGACCCTCACTGAGACGCAAAGTGCGCAATCTGAACAGCAGCGGAGCGCTAGTGGCGTCCCGGCGCGCACCCATAGCGCACTAAACCACCGCGCAGACCAAACTCTGCCAGCCCACTTTCCCTGCACGTCACTCCGGGAGTAACCTTCATAGGGGAGCACGTTTTTTTTTTTTTTGGGGGGGGGGGGGGGTCAAGTGGCTTGGTTTGGTTGGAGGAGCGGGGGGGGATATATTGGGAGAGAGAGGGGGAGGGGGGGGGGGGGGGGGGGGGTTGAGGAGGAGGAGGACGCACTTTCACGTCTCCGAGCTCCCTCTCCTCTCCTCTCCTCTCCTCTCCTCCCCCCTCTCCTCTTATCTCCTCTCCTCCCCTCTCCTCTCCTCTCCTCTCCTCTCCTCTCCTCTCCTCTCCTCTCCTCTCTCCTCTCCTTGTGTGTGTGTGTGTGTGTGTGTGTGTGTGTGTGTGTGTGTGTGTGTGTGTGTGTGTGTGTGTGTGTGTGTGTGTGTGTGTGTGTGTGTGTGTGTGCGCGCGTTATGGGGCAGCCTCGGCGCTCAGTGTGAGGATGCTGATGCGGAAACGGGAGCTGTGCCATGTGGAGTGCGTTAATAAAAAAAAAAAAGATTAGATAGAGAGATTATGACAATGACAAGAAAGGGATATTTAATAGGCCTAATAGCCAATTTCTTTTTTTAAATTATTATTATTATTTTTTTTCTTCAAATAATCATCGAAGTTGGATTAGGCTACCCTAAATACAAGAACATTTGGTAACACTTTAGATTAGGGACCACATATTCACCATTAACTAGCTGCTAAGATCGTAATTTATGTACAACAACATCCTCACTTACTATCAGTAAGCAGTAATTAGGAGGTTATTGAGGGAAAACTCTAATATTAAAGTTAATGGCCTAGTAGTTGTAGAATATGGTCATGCAGAATAATAATGCATTAATAAGTGCTTTATAATGACTAATAAAGAGCCAATATGTATGCTTATAAGCAACTAGTTAATGGTGAATATGTTGTCCCTAAAGTGTTACCGAACATTTTAATTAGGCCTAAACCCATTCCTCAGTTGATTAACTTGTATTGTTGTTTTTTTTGTTTTAAAAGTTTTTTTTAACCAATGAAATTAGTTGAATTTGCAACCGCATCATGCTTGCTATATATATTTCAAATACATAAACTCTACTTAGCGTCAAGCAACTTCACCAAGGAGTATACAACCTAAGGAAACGTTTCCTGATCTCCCCAGCTGGGCTACAGAGATCAAACCCTGGCGGTATAAAACCCACTGTCTTGGAGGACTGACTCCTCATTGGTCGGTGTCGCTCTTCTGCTTCTTATATTAAAGCACGAGACGCCACACGTCAAGAGCCTTTCCCGCTCAAACCAGCCGGCCGTCGACGCCGAGACGCTGAGGACTTCACCCGTGTGTGGACATGAGGACATGAGGACACGTCGGTGGTGCTCTCCTGCTTTCGTTTCTCGTCTCTCCCTCTGAAGGGCAACGACGTGAATTCGGTCTGTGTGTGTTCAAGTCGTCTGCGTAGGCTAAAGGTCGGCATGGTAACCTATAGGCTACACAAACGTTAGTTGTTCCCTTTCCTCTCTCATCCTCCCTTTTGATATTTATCGCTCTTCTTCTCACCCATTCATAGGCTGTGATTAGCTGCCATATAAATCAAATTTGTATACCTGAAATGTACCAGAAACTATAAAGCGGTCTAAACATTGTGTTATCTGCACTCTTTAAGATATAACGACCGACGCGGGTTTTAGGAATAGACAAAAAGCGCTAATTTCTCCGAGCCGCTCCTAACGAGGGACTCCCGTCGACTCAATTAAGAAAAAGGTGTCGAACAACAACAACAACAACAACAACAACAACAACGATAACCTCCAGATGTTTTCCTATTGTGTTTTCTTCATCCCATCAGACAAAGACCGCTTAGCGAAAACCGCGCCGGCCGCTCAAAGCGAAACCGGTCCGGGACATCGGCTTTGATGTGGCCGCCGACTCACTGGTCGTAACGCTGAGGGTTGTGTTCCCTCTGAGCGGACGCCAAACTTGCCACTGTTTTTTGATTACCCACCGATCGCTTACAGGGCCTATACTTCACAGACTTGTTTGAGAGTATTTTATTGTTTTTACGAGGAGAGGTGGGTACGTTTCTCACTGGCGGAGGTGACGTTTTTCTCTCGTTGTCGTTATGCGGCTTTTGTT